>JBBBVU010000019.1:6230070-6254391 GCA_037177055.1 Atherinosoma microstoma
GTGTGTGTGTGTGTGTGTGTGTGTGTGTGTGTGTGTGTGTGTGTGTGTGTGTGTGTGTGTGTGTGTGTGTGTGCATAATTTGACTTGTCTGCTTTTATGATTGTGAGCATAAAAAGTGCACCGCTTGCAGAAACTGGCTCGTAGGCCTCTGTGATGATAGCACAATAAAGGTTTCTACAGTCAATATTCCAGTGTAGTCCAATAATTTGCACAGGGCCATGCATCGCTGGGAACCATCTGAATCAATAGGTGCATAAATAAATTAAACCGGCGATGGGAGAGATGAAGTAAAGCGTTGCCAAACGGTAAAAAATGTCAGTGAAATGGAGAGAAAAAACTCCAATTCTATCCCTGGACTGGCAGAATTAATTTCAGTTTATGCCTCTTTGAACTATATGAACATGCAGAGCTGTTAAACTGTGTGGGTGTTTTGAGAGCAGAGTAAATCAAACACATTTCTGATGTAAAAATACGCGTTTTTAACCACCTGAAGCAAAAAGGCTGTCCCTCAAAAGCATTGACTTTTGCCAGCTCATTGCACAACTTGTCTTTACTGACAGCAAATAATCTGCACCACAGATCCAATCAAGATGTAACCTGATTGTAGATTAAATGTTTCGTTGGTAGAAAAATTCTCCTTCTTAGAAGGTGTGAGGATCGATATTGCCTTCTCTGGGTTCGGCTGAGTTTAGGAGAGACTGCAAGCAAATTTGATGTGTCACCTGCAGGGACAAATAGTGCAAAAAAAACCTGGATGGGTGGATAAGAAATGGAGAGAAAAATCTATAAAAATGATGTCAGGCAAGATATAAGTCACATGAGTGAGTCTTTCCATCAACGGATAATCAACACAGGCCCAAGAAGGGCAGAAAGATGGCAGAAATTCAGTCCATTAGGAGCAGAGAGGCTGGGATTTGAGCCATTATAGGAACACTGAGTGCAGAATGGACAAAATGCTGCATCTGAGGATGATAACTACACCTTGATGGGCTTTGGAGGGAAAAGTACAGAAGAACTGAGTGGACTCCCACATCCACTCAATATTTTCAGTCATAAAACAGTATTTAGGTCAAGGTTGAGTGATGGAAAGAAACCACATTTAGATCAGAAGTCCTTAACCTTTTTGATGCTGAGGCCCAACTTTTCCACTACAAAGTGGTCCAGGGCTGATTCAATTATTAATACTGCATTGGTTTAATTGATCTTCCTCTTAGTTTAATTTGTATTCAAAAACTAAAGCAAATCCACTTAGAGTTTAACAGCTAAAACCTTGTCAAATATATGACATAATGCAATGAGATCATCACAGACATTTATATATCACGTGTATTTGAAACTGCACCTACAAATGACGCCTAATAACAATTTATGGAATAAAATCAGGCTCCTACAAGGACAATTATGCTCAAGTCAGACTTCTAAATACAAAACGTACTAAATACTGTATTTTACAACAAAAAAGGAGGGACTTAAAAAAGACTGATGGGAAAAAAATGGAAATGTGATTAATTAAATGATGCAGTGATGAAATACACTCAAAATAATAAAAGGTTCCAATTAAATAAACTGTAAATAAAATGTATAGGTCATTTAGATACTTAAAACAAAAACAATTATATAAACAATGTATTTATCTAAACTTATCTTAGAATAGTTTAAGAGTTGCCTGACATGACAGAATTTCTTGGATCAGTAGATCTTTTTTTTTATTTTCTTTGTTTGTGAAAATTTCCAGACTTTTCCACAAGCATTGGATGTTTGGTTTCTACATGGTGCTTTCATGTTGAAACCAGTGTTGCCAGATTGGAAATGTTAAAGTATCGTACCAGGAACTCAAAATTATTATATTTGAGGAAAATGATTGTTCACACTTAATTTGCATCTTGACCTGGCTCAGGACCATCAGCCTCAATAACACAATATCAAAGATTGTACATATTAAAGCCTATAAAATAGTTTTTGACTCAAAGAATGTAACAAAATGGTTGAAAATAAGCAGCTCTTACAGAACAGCACTTTGGTTTGGGGAGAAAAATTAACTCCAGGCCTGAACTGAACAGCCCATAATATTAGTTATATATGTATTTTTTAAGCAAATCATTTAGATGGTCGTTTACCACACTAATGATATACCAACACCAATATGTATTGTAAAAACAACAAAAAGTGGTCAACAGCAACTTAACCTTGTCTCCGCTAAGACAGATCAGAGACTGTCCAACCTTCAGAGCGAGTTACCAAACTTTTTCAGGCAGCAACCCACCTGTGGAGGTTTGTTTGGTCCAGCAGGACTTGCCAAACTGTTTTTTTATGCAGTAAAATAAGAAAATGTAACAAACCACAGTAATATCTACAAGAGTTCAGACGGCAAGTTGTACCAAAATCATTATTACAGCTACACAAAAAGATCCAGAGAATCTCAACAGGAGATCATCACGTTCAGATAAAAGTCTCTCCTCTATCTGTCATTTATTAAGCAGTGAACTCACCTGGTGTCGTGTCTGACTTTTGCTGCTGCTGCAAGAGACTTTGACTTTGAAAATATCAGAAAGTTTAAAATGAGCATGAAGTTGTAGCGATGAAATGACTGGAATGGGCCTCAAAACTACACAGAATATCAAGATAAACTTAAACATTTTATGAATGAAGTTAAAAAAAAATGTCCTTGGTCTGCTGCTTTTCCGGAGAAAAGTCCATTAATTGGTTTAGTGCGTGCATGCTGAGGTATTTCTATGTCTTTTCCCAAGGTTACTGCCAAGACTGAAATTTTAGGCAAGAAAAGATTGCAGGGGTGAAAACTTTAAAAAGTAAATGTTAATCATTTTGACCAAAAATCAACATAGAATTAATGAACCTGTTTTGGTTATCAATCATTTCACTGTTAAGAGCTTTTATTTCCCACCAGAAGCAGCTTTTAGGAATGTTATTCATTTTCAACAGTCATTTTAAGCTACATGATTTCTTTGTATCTTTATCTGTTGGACATGTAGTGATACTTTTAGCGCACAGCATCCACTGTTTTGTTCAGAAAGCAGTTTTTAGACGTGTGATAAGAAACAGCTAATATATCAGCTTTTATTTGCTTCATTATCAGTTTTTAAAGTGTTTGTGCATGCATGGCTTTTTACAAATTGTTCAAAACGGAGTCACATCCAAACCTAGTCTAGTGCTAGTCTAAATCTAATCTAATCTCAAATTAGACAGTTATTCACACCCTTTCTACAGACACAAAACATACATGATGGTTTATTCAGGACAAATAAGCTACCTTTAGTGGGTATCTTGCTGCAAAGAGGTACTGATCGTCTTCAGCCAAGTCTTCAAGTTAAAGTTTGCCTCCAACATTAACATTTGAGAATTTTTTTTTTTTTTCAATCGTTTAATGAACATCACAGGCTGAAATGGAGCAGTCTTCTTTCTCAAGTCTGTTTTATTTGTTTGCTATCCTTGATGTCAGCAACAGGGAGGTGATGTCAGGAGATGTTTAACCACAGAGGTCAGACTGAAACCAGCTGCTCAGCTCATCTGTGCTTTCTTAATTTTTTTACCCAGATATAGGGGCATGCACAATAAAAATCAATTTTCAGTGGAGCTCAGACCTGGATTCACCATGGCAACTGCAGACAAAAAGGAAAGAGGTATTCTAAAGAAAAAGAAAAAGAGGAGGGGGCATTTCTCCTACTGACAAGGACAGAGAAGCAGCATTGAAAAAATTGATGCCCAGGTCAATGTAGGAGTTGAAATACACTAGACCATGTGTAACTTTAATAAAGCTATCACATGGACTGAAACATTAGTAAATAAAATAGTATAAAATCTAAGGTTTATTTTGGTTTAACTGGGGGAAAACACACATGGAGGAAACTAGAGATGAAGTATGCAAACATCTTTCAGAAAAGTGAGGCATATTGTTCTAGGCCATGATCGTTTATTTTCATTTCACACTGGCTAATATTCAAAGTAAATATTCACTGGCTATTTCAACAACTCGTAAATTAAACACCAAACAATTGCTGTTTTAACACACATTTGTTCTCTCACTTAACATTATTCTTTAGTTGCATTCATGAAAAATACCAAAATTAACCAAATTTGACAGGAAAAATAGTATTATGATTCTGAAAGAGCAATCATCAGAAAATGTGACATAACTCAGCATGGTGTGCTGTATATCCATAAACCATTTTAAGGAAACTAGACAAGTGCAGGACAAAAAAGGAGGTTGCAGGCCCAAAAAACTACAGGAAATAAAACAGGATCTGACAGTGACGTCCTTAAGAAATAGAAAAAAAAATCAAGCCAAGACCTGACACAGGAACTGAGAGGTCTGCTGTTCACTGAAACCTCATCAGAAATAGTCTCCACGGAAGGGTGGCTGTCAAGAAGTCATTCGTAATCAAGGTATACAGGGAGAAAAGGCTGAGATATGCCAGATTGTCACAAGAACTGGACTGAAAATTAGTGGCAACAGGTTTTATTGAGTGATAAATCCACCCAGAGCCTGGACCTCAACATTATTGAAGATCAACAATGTAAGTTGAATAGCCCACATCTGATCAGGAAACATCAATCACCAATCAAAGCATCTGATTTTACTTTTATCAAGTCTGACAAAGGCTGAAATTGCAACGTGTGTCAACTAGGTTTTACCAATGAACCTGTACGATGTGCATGCCATGACTTGTTGTCCTCTCCAAGTGTCATGGAGTCTTTTTCGAGCAATGAAATCAGATATTATACAGTAGCCAACTAACTATTGAGCTTACCTTAAAGATCTCATTAACTCGAGAAAACAAGCTTTGTTTTCTTGAGATAACGAGATAAATTATGCCGTTATCAAAAGAAAACGGCCTTTGTAATCTTGAGGTACGTAGCAGAGCTAATGTTCTGAGGTAGCACTGGAATTGTTTTAAGATAATGTAGGGAAACCATTTCATAGTTTTCAGTAAGTGTATTTAGGGACCATATATCAACTCAGTTAATCCAGATTTTCACAGGAGGTGAAAATGAATAATAAAGAATGCTCAAAGACCTTAGCGCTGACCAAGCTAAGGTTATACGATCGAGTTAAATTTAAACAGGAGACTATGCTGCTAGTTAATTTTAAAATAAGCTACAGCATGAAAATATGGACAAATAACCAGTGATTGGTCTTATTTTGGAAAGTAAGATATAAGAATGAAGAGAACTGAGATATTTCCAACATTTTTGTAAAGAGGAAGGACACAGTTATGGCTGGGACAGACCCCAATGTGGAGCTAGCCATGCAAGTCATTATGGACAAATACAAGGATCCAGTCTACCACCACCACCAGACAGTAAGCCAAAACTCCTAGGGAGAGAAGCCATTGATCCCCTGCTACCACCCCAAGCACCGGATACTGCCCACCAAAACAACCAACTTACCTTTCTATGGACCTTTTAGAACTTGTTGCAAATATTTCCACTTGGCGATCCTGATTAATATGAAGATGTTTTATCACTCATGTCTCAGTTTAATGTGACCACAGTTATCACAGCAGTGTATGTATGTGTGTGTGTTAGAGACAGGAACACCATCATTTCCTTTCTTACAGTATGGCCCCCCTGATAGTCTTGTCCACTGTCTGGTCCCTCCCCATGTATAAAGGTTTAGCCCTGCAACTGGTCCAGGTTGATTGTATTAAAAATGAATAAGTCAAGTAATGTTCTTAAGACCTTGTAGTGTAATTGTATACAATGTGTTTTCATTGTCAGAGAGGGCTTAGGAGTAAAGCAAAAAGGAGGCAATGGAGGAAGGAAGCTGGTTCCAGCTTCACTTAAACCAAACAATACTCATGTTAAAAACACATAACACGAGGCTCGCAGGAGTAGGTTAGTGCTCTCTCTGAACCAAACCATCTGTTGTTTACTCCCTATCTTACCTCACGGGCATCTTCTGTGCAGAAAATTTATTTTCTCCCTATGAACACTTATATATTCTTACTTGTGAGGTCTGTTGTGAAGTTGGGCCAAAACCAGGACTTTTTTCTCACATGGCACGTGCAGAGGTTGAGAGATGCAGAGAGCAGGGCATTTATCATGTAAAAAAAAACTGGAAGCGGTTCAGGATCCGTTTGGCCATCTGCCCTGATTGTGGAAAGGTCACGGCGAGAGTGTGTTTGAATGAAATATCTGCTGTTGACTGCTACGTGCCCCATCTGGGGTGTGTTTTCCACAATGTATGTTGGAAGTGAAGAAGCAGGAACAACATGATGAAGGTTGCTTCCTGAGCAGGAAGCTGCATTGAGGCGGACGAATATCAGAGCATTCTGACTTCTGTGTGCTTTCATACAGGCACAGAGGTTTGCTTCCGACACTGTTAAAGACTAACACTCGTTTTACAGTGATGTATAATATCATTAATACTTAGAAGACCCTGTATAAGAGAAGAGTTAAAGTAAACAGTCTGGATTTGTAAATACATTTTACTACACTGAGAAATATTTGTTACAAGTGGAAAACATTTGTCCTTAAAAGTTCAGTCCAGGGTCAAATCCTGCACTGTTCAGACAAACTCCTACTGTCAAGCAAAATGGTTGAGGGCTGATGATTTGGGCTTGTTTTGTAGCCACAGGACTTGGACATCAGTCACTGAGTTGACCATGAACCTCTCTCTATATACACCAAAGTATGATAGAGTCAAATGTGAGGCCATTTATCAAACAGCTAGTTTTTCTGAAACTGGTTCATGAAACAGAAGAACATTCTCAATCTCCAACGGATTGGGTGAAAAAGAAAAATTTCAAGATGCTGGGATGACTCTGTCAAAATCCAGACTTTAACCTGATTGAAACATTGTCATGGGGACCTTAAGAGAACTGCATAAAACAAATGCTGAAAACCTCAATGAAATGAAGCAACAGTGGCACAAAATTCCTCCATAGTCATGTAGCCTATAACTTCACACAGAAAACTCCTACCTCATGTTATTGCTGCTGAAGGAAGTTGAACAAGCTGTTGAATCAGGGGATTTTCACACACTGCTTCTGCAAGTTCGCTCAGTTTTTATTCAATAAATAATGACACAGTGTAATTTGTGATGTGTCATTCATCTTAGATTATTTGCACCTCATTTCAACACCTGATGAGGACCATCTTTTTATGTGTACAGAGCTTATCTTTTCAAAGATCAAGTAGTCCGCGATTCCAGTCACTAATATGATTTGAAATATTGCAGGCTGCATATTCAGAGTCAATTTTATAAAGTCCACGTGGCATGAATCTATATATAAAATGTTAATATTACTGGGAAATTATGCATTCAAAGTTGTTGAGCTGATTCATTGCTCATTACTGCTGGCTTTGAAACAGTTTTGGTAGGTGTTTAATCATTCCCTAAGAAACTGTGTCATTTTCAATTCAATTTGGAAGCAAAGCTGTTCATTACTTCTTTTTTTCTGAACACCTAAATTACCAAAAAAAAACTTAACTCTGGTCTCCTAGTCAGAGTTAAGATTTACCTTCAGACGTAAATGTTCAAAGATGTAAAACACTTCAGTAAGAGTCTTCAATCAGGCCTTTAACAGCACCGAAAAAAAGAATTCATGAGCAGCGATTGACTGCACGCATGCTGTCAAAATGCAAATGAGCACCTTTGTAGTCTGAAAACCCACCAGCCATCAGTTACTGAGGGTCGCACATGTGCAAGTACAGCCACCTCACACATGCAGACTAATTAACCTGTCATTACCCACACCTGCGCTGCAAAGCAGCAAAATTGATTCTCTGGCATTGCCTGCATTTATGCATAAAGTGAGGGTAATTTTTCTGAGGCTGTCATTTTGTAGTTTGCTTGATCGTTTCGGGTTGGACCGACCTGCTTCAGCCTCTCTTGTTGAAGCAACGGTGACACGGAATGAGTTGAATTAGCGATAATGGTTTAGGATTCATTAATAGTTAAATGGTTTTTCTTAGCCACAATCAGATCTGATGTTCTGAAAGGTTACAGAATGCTTTAACATTGTTAACACTTATTTGAGTGTGAATAATCTCTTAAGAACATGTTGCTATTGTTAAAGTCAACATCTTCAGCTCCCCGCCAAGACAAGTTCGTACTTCCTCCTCTTATGAAACAAGCTTCCAGGCTTGAAACATGTTCATCTCTGTTTGAGGTAACACAGAACTTTGTCCTATAATGCTTTCAAATATTTAAATTTCCCATTGCCTGAAATACTGCAGGAGTGTTCACTGAAAAATTTATATTGCTTTTATTCACTCTGTTGCACACTGTCACCCAACACTGCTTCCTACAAATAGGAACTGTATCTTTTTTCTTCTTCTTTTTTTCTCAGCACGAAGGAACGAAGTCTGATCTGCTGCCAGGCTTAAACGGATGACGGTCTCTGCTGAGCTTTCGCCGAGAATCCATGATACATCCTCAAGAGCACTCGAATAATGCAGTGACAGAAGAAAATAGTTCCAGTAACAAAAATTTACTGTGACACTGTGCAGCAGAGATATGAAAACACTGGAATGTCTCCCTTCTCATACAGAAAAAATGTCAAATGAACCACCGTTCAGGTGGGGAATAGGAATTTGGAGTTAGTTACATTTGACTCAGCAGACTATTGCATGGGAAGCACTAAATCAATACATTTGTTATGCTCCTCTGCTTTTATAACAAAAAAGCATGGGCGCTAAATGAATAAGCAAAGGCGATTTGAATCCAGTCTGGTAATGATGGAGCTACAAAGGGGTGGCAAATAAACAACCAGTAAGCCAAAGAAAAGGGGATTTTATTGTTGTTTTTTTCTTTTTAAGAATTTTTGGGCACTGATGGCCTTAAGTTGCTTGACAGGAATGGAGGCAGAGAAAGGCATCTCAGCAAAGCACAAGCTATGATGTTTTCCAAAGACTAAGCATAAATGTGGACATTTAATGTTGACAAGAAATCATTCTTTAATGCCTGTACCTAAATCATTACTGATTATAGTTTAACACCTAAACATGACATAACAGATTTCAATGACACAACTTAAACTTTCACCAATGTAACCAATTCATTTATAGTCAAAGTTGAAGTCAGCTTTATTATCAACCCACCATATGTATAGGACATACAAAGGGTCAAAATTGTGCTTTCGTCTTTCCAACAGTGTAAATAAGAGGAATTATATGTATACAAACTTTTCAATAATGTAATATACAAACAACACATATAAAGTATTTGTATGTGATAGTGCAGAATTGCCATATATATCCATGGGGTTTGGGGGGGGGTTCCTCATTCTCCTTCTGCATGGCAGGAGAGACTGAAAAAGTTGTGTAAGGGGTGTGTGGAATCGCTGGCGACACAGAGTGCTTTGCGGGCCACGGTGTGTTGTAGATGTCCTGGAGTGTGAGAAGGGGGCCACCAACGATCTTCCCAGCGGCTCTGCAGGGTCTTGTGGCAGGACACAATGTGCAACCACCGTACCATTCAGTGATGCAGCTGGTGAGGATGCTTTCAATGGTGCCCTGGTAGGAGGAGCGAATGTCGGAGGCTGAAGCTTTGGCTCTTCTTAGTCTGCGGAGGAAGTAAAGGCGTTGTTGAGCTTTCTTGGCCACTGATGTGGTGTTGGTATTCCAGGAGAGGTCCTGTGTGATGTGCGCACCCAGGAATTAGGTGCTGCTCACTTTCTCCACAGCTGCACCATTGATGGACATGGGAAGGTACTGGGTGTGTGCTCTCCAGAAGTAGACAACAATCTCCTTTGTTTTCTCAACGTTGAGAGTGAGAATGTTATCGCCGCATCATGTGGTCAGTTGGCTCACCTCGTCCCCTGTAGCTGGACTCATCTTTGTTGTTAATGAGACCCACCATGGTTGTATTATCTGCAAACTTGATGATGGTGCTGTAATTTTTGGTGCACATTAATGGGTCAGAAGCATGAAGAGCAAGGGGCTGATGACACATCCTTGGGGGGCTCGTGTGTTCAGCATGATCGTGCTGATGTCCAGTGGTCTCCCGGTAAGGAAGTCCAGTATCTTGGTAAGCCTTTTTAACATTTAATAGCTAGGCTGGATATGTTTTGCAGCCTAGCTATTAAATGTTAAAAAGGCTTGCCATAGATGCCTCGCGTGAGCAACATCTTGCACAACAATTCTGACTGGTCATAATTACGTTTGAGATATCTTTAACTTTCATTCCGCCTAGTTAAAACTGAATTACAGATATCTGTATCTGTCATTTAGGATGTGTGACGAGCCGTGTGGCGGTTTAAGTGACGTCATTTCGGATATCTGCTATTCTTTTTCGACTAGTCAAAAATGAATCACAGATATCTCTAATTGTATTTTTGACTAGTCAGAATGAAGTTGTAGATATCTTTAGTCAAAATTCTTACTAATTTTAATATAATTATGACTAGTCAAAATTAAGTTATTGATATCTATAATGTTAATAGTCAAGTTTAGCAATTAAATGTTAAAAAGGCATGCCATAGCACCTGGTCATCCGGAAGAGGTGGAGCTTTCTGTGCAGGAGTGCCATTTTGGGCTTCAAAGTGTCCAAAGAAGTCATTCAGGTTGTTCAGCAGAATGATGTCACTGTTGCAGGTCTGTGGTCGGTGTTTATAGTCTTTATAGTCCATTATGTGTTGTGTAAACACAGTCCAATGGGTTGGGAAATCAATGTGTTGATAAAACTGTTGACACATTAACTTGAGGTTGGTATGGTTGAAATCACCAGCAACAATGAGAAACCCATCTGGATGTCGCTGACTGATAGCGTTGTTCAGTGCACACAGTGCCCTGTCTCTGTCATTGTTGGAGCAAGGGGGGGGGAACATCTGTTAGCAAGATGACTGTTAACGCCCTCAGCAGGTAGAATGGCTGACACTTTAAAATCATGAACTCCACCAGGGCTGAGCAGTGTCTCTGTACCACTACAGTGTCCTTAACCTAACTGGTTAGTTTTGAATCCATACACAGAACCACAAATGCCTAAACCTGGTGAAACCTAATTGATAACTTTTAAACACTTAAACTTTACTGATTACTTTTGAAAGCCTTATTGCATTTTAAGGTTTAACCATTTACATTTTAAATCATGAAACTGATAGTATTATAATGCCAACACAAAACTGCACCATTTTAAAGATCTGATGTAATAAAGGTTTAATGACTTTTTATTCCTCGAACCTAACTAATTACACATTGATGCCTTAACCTAAATGCTAAGTTATAAATACCTAAACTTTATAGATTTAGAAAAAAAGTCTTTGTTGTTTTTTTGTTGTTATTGTTTGTTTGGTTTTTAGAGCCTAAACCTACTATTTCTTAAGTCTATGCCCCAAAACTTACTTTCAAATCCTTAAAAGTTACTTTTGTTTTGAGTGAAGTCTGCAACCACAGTAACGAAAGTAACTAAAGATTATCAATTTTGAAAATGATGTGAGGCCGAATTGCCATAAGTATTTACTTTCATGTCTACATACAAAAAAAGAAAAAAAAAGAAACAGAAAAAAAAACCCCAGAGAAATCATAAATTTGTCATCCAGGACTTGAATATGTAATTTAAGGTTTGTAGCTGTTTCCCAAATTTTCTGTGAAACTGCACTGTACACTCACCAGCCATTTTAGTGTTTACCTGTTCTTTTTTAGACCACCGATATCATATCAGCCAATCATATGGCTGCAACTCAATACATTTAGTCATGTAGACATGGTCAAGCCAACTTTCTGAAGTTCAAACAGAGTATCAGAATGAGGAAGAAAGAGGAATGGTGTGAACGTGGCATGGTTGTTGGTGTCAGAGAGGTATTTCAGAAACGGCTGATCTACTGAGATTTTTACACACAACCATTTCTAGAGTTTCCAGAGAATGATCTGAACAAGAGAAAATTTATCCAGTGAGCAGCAGTTGTCTGGACCAAAAATGTCTTGTTGATGTCAGAGGTCAGAGGAGAATGGGCAGACTGGTTGGAGATGATAGATAAGGAACAGTAATTCAAACCACTAGTTACAACCAATGTCGGCAGAATAGCATCTCTGAATGAATAACATGTTGAATCTTAAAACAGATGGGCTACAACAGCATAAAAACACACAGGGTGACACTCCTGTCAGCTAAGAACAGAACATTGAGGCTACAATCTACACAGGCTTGGATAACAGAAGATTGGTAAAATGTTGCCTGATCCCTTTCAGCTGCAACATTCAGATAGCAGGATCAGAATTAGATGGAAACAACATGAAAGCATGAATCTATCTTGCTTTGTATCAAAGATGCTTAATCTAACAGAGCACTTTTGGAATGTGGTGAAACAGGAGATTCTCATCATGGATGTGCAGCTAACAAAAAAGCAACTGTGTGATGCTATCATGTTAATATGGACCAAAATCTCTAAGGAATGTTTCCAACCCATTGTTGATTTAATGACTCAAAGAATTAAGGCAGGTCTGAAGGCAAAAACCTGAACATAAAAGTGAATGGAGGCAGCTGGTTGTGTCTATGCAGTCCAGGAGCAGTTAACATTAATGATGGCTGTTGCCTGTGAAGAACAGAGGTGTTCTGCTGCAGCAACGCTGGCTGCAATTGGCCCCTGGGGAGTGTTAATTACTGCTGTGACACAATATCAATAAATATTGGAGGAGAAAAGAGATTCCTAAGGGTAAGCAAAGCAAGGCAGCACTTTACTAAGTTTACTCAAGTGTGACATATGGGATTTCTTTAAATAAAGCCACAGGGACCTACTATTTGATCTTGATGGGCTCCATTTGTTCTAAATGAATAGTAATTGAGTAGTATTTTTGAAAACAAACAAACAGGAAAGCTGTGCTTCAGCTGGAAATTCAGTTTAATCAAAAAAAATTAAAAAAAATAAAATCACAGCTTGTTCATATTCAGAGTGTTTGCTTTATTATTTCACCAAAAACAGCTGCTGCTTGCATCATCAGATGTGACACAAACAGGAAACTACAACAGGAACTTCACAGCATTTTACAAACACACAGGCACAGAAATGACAAGCCTCCCTCTATGCGTCAATCGGTTAGATTCTGTTAACATAAAAGTAAAAAGACAAAATCATTTCTTGCAAAGAGCATCTTTGTGATCTGAAAAACAATCAATACAAACACCAAGGAGATTTTGATATGATTATTCTTTCCAGCTTAGAACAACATAGAAGATCACAGAAAAGTAATGTGTCCAAAAGGACCGTTAGGACTAGCAAAACCTTTTCAGGATTTTCAAATGTAATCTTCAAAATGAGGGAGCAATTTAACACCTTTTTTAGATCATATTTTAGTATTATCAAACAGATCCAAATAAAGGATAGAGTCAGATTACATCTAATAAAACCTTAATCCTGATGGTTTGGTCGGACATGGATCCATTAAAACATAATTTATCTTCAGTGGAATGAATAACTTTGACTTATAATCACCAAGTGCACATTTTTGTTGTTTTTACAGGTTTAAATTTGAGATCCTAGTAAACAAAAACCTCAAATTTTAAATCATAAGAAACCGCTTTAAATGGCTCTCTCTATCAATATTGTTGCCAGTGTTGGCTTTGACTCAGTTGGTAGAACACTAGCCCAAATTATCAGGTCGGTTTCTGGTGTTGGCCTCTCGTCAGCAAATTTGTATGTACCATGTAAAATTTAACACTTTATTTCACAGATAACAGTGAAAATACTTTAAGGAAAATATTTCTGGTTCTCACAAACAATAAATGAAGAGAAATAAAGCTTGAATTGTATCTATAAGTCATTTCACAACACAATATATTTAGTCATTTTCTTATATTACAAACACAAAAACTTAAGAATGAATTTCATTAATAAAAAATAAAAGAATATGTGAAACACCAGCAGACAAATTTGAACCATGTACCTGCCGAAACACATCTATTTAGCTAGAACTTGTCTCAGAATATGTTGTATACTCACTGTGGGTACCTTCAGAGGGGCTCAAAAACAAAATGATGAACAGCTTAGAGTGGCATTCAACTCAATTAAATGTTCAATTCAGTGAATGTATAGTGTGGGGATACATCGACTATTACCTGACATTTTGCCTCTGAAACAATCACCGTGTTTTTAGATTTTAAGTTCTCACTACTACATCTGTACCATATCCTGCTCTCAGATTCCGTACATGCATATATCTGTTTCTATCTATTAGTTCAAATTAACTCTCAGATGAAATTTCAAACAGATGAAGGAATGTTGTACATTAATAAACAAAAACCATATAGTGCTTATCAACATCAACAGATGATAAAACATTTGTTATAGCTTCAACGGGGGGTTGGGGTAAATGTACATTTTGGTGTCTGAAGCGAGAACTGGTTCAAAATCTCTGAAAAATGACACTTTGTTAAAATAGTATATAATATGCCTCCTGCAATAGACCAACAATAACCAAGTTTAAGGTTCTGGGTTGCCATCATGTTAAAAAGTATTTTAGCAGCAAAAACAATTAGTTTTCATAATTTAGCAACCTAAATGTTTTTCAGTTGACATAGTAAGGGATATGATATTTGAAATTGTCAATTTAAATAATGAACCATTAATCAGAAGAAGGTCATGTATGTTAAATTTTATTTCATCAAAATTTACAAGCCCCAAATTTCTAAGTTTTCTTTTATTCTAACTGGGATTTTCTGACTTTTCTCTAAGGAAGTCCTCCCACAAAACCTCCTCAGCCTCAAGTGCTGAGAAATTAGGAAATCTGTTGGAGTCTGCAAAGCGCTGAGTGCTGAAAATATTCTAACTTTCAGCAAAGCTGCCCCAAACTTCAAACAGCCTTTCAGCATAGTCTCATAGCAACCAGCAGAATGTAATACATGAACCAGTTCAGCTGAACTCAACTCTCACTGGATTTGCAAAACGAGCAGCTGCCCTGTAGCTTGAATGTCTTTTTTAAAAGAATGCTGCTAGAAGCAAACCATTTTTAAAATTTAAATGGTTAGAAATCTTTGATAATAAGTAGTAAAATTATCCTGCCAGGATTTAATAATCAAAGAAGTTTATTTAAAAATGTTCCCAAATACCACATTTTGTAACCTTCAAGATGATCCAAGCTTAAATAAGTTAAATATGTCTGGAATTAAAGCGGGAATGTCCAGCTCCAGTTCTCCAGGGCCGCAATTCTGCAGATTTTAGACGTCTCCATGAGTCAACAGACCTGATTCAAATTAAATGGTTCTCCTCAAAAGCTTGTTGTTAAATAAAGAGAACAGAACCATTGCCCTGTAACTCAAAAAGCAGTCACACTTCTGGGATATTAATCTGTCCAGTTAGGAAGTAACACTGATTGTGAATCAATTTCACCTGCTGTTGTACAAATGGAACAGACAACAGGTGGAAATGAGAGGCAATTAGGAAGACAACCACTATAAAAGGAACGCTCCTGCAGGTGGTGCCTACTGACCATTTCCCTGTCTTCACCTTTCTGGCAGATTTTTGGTCAAGTTTGTATTTTGCCATTGCCCTCACCACTAGAGGTAACATGAGGTGGTGTCTGCAACCCAGATGTTGGGTCTGTTGGCGCCCTGTGCTCTTCACGTATGAGAGCAGGTTCACATTTAATACGTGACAGATGTGAGAGACTGCAGACACCGTGGAGAACGTACTGCTGCATATAACATCCTCCAGCATGGCCAGTTTGGTGGTTCAGTCATGGTCTGGGGAGGCATATCTTTGGAGGGTAGCACACACCTCCATATGCTAGCCAGAGGTACCCTGACTGCCATTAGGCACCAGGATGAGATCTTCAGACCATATTCTGCTACAGTGGGACCTGGGTTCCTTCTGATGTATGACAATGCTTAGCCTCATGTGGCTGGAGTGTGTCCGCAGTCCCTGCGTGATAAAGGCATTGATGCTATGGACTGGCCTGCCTGTTCACCAGACATTAATCCAATCCATCACCTCTGGAACATCATGCCTCGTTCCATCCACCACCTCCACATCGCACCACAGACTGTCCCGGGGTTGATGGATGCCCTGAGGTCTAGAAGGAGATCCCTCAAGAGAACATCGATCATCTCATCAGGAGCATCTCCAGATGTTGTAGGGAGTGCATACAGGCACGCAGAGGCCTCATTTTGAATTTCCACAGAAGTTGGGTCAGCCTGCGATCTGATCTTTCCACTTTTATGTTGAGTATGATTTTGAATCCAGACCTTTTATGGGTTAATGATTTTGATTTCCAATAATCATTATTTTGTTCTCAACACATTCCACTATTTATGAATAAAGATTTTCAGCTGGAATATTTAAATCATCAAGATCTAAGATGTATTGTTTAAATGTTCCCTTTATTGTTTTTAGCAGTGTAAATAACATTGAGTGAAGTATATACACAAAACAGTTTTCCTAGACATATGAAAGTGAGGGAATAAAAACATCCATCTCAGCATAAAGATATTCATAGCAGATAAATCAATACAGCATTAATTACCAGGAACCCTGCAGCAACCACCCACGACTGATCCATTACTGACCTATTACTCACACAAATGAACACACCCCACTGCCCAGTTAAGCCCATATCCAATCAAGTCAATACTGTGTGGGTTGTTGGTGGTCAGGGTGATAGAGTTCAGAGGCAAATCAGGGATACAGGTCTATGAACAAATTGTGTAAGATGAAAAGTAGGCTATCCGTGGAAAAACAGATGACTGATGCACAATGGGGCGGAAAAAAATAACAATTCAAACAAGAGTGAACCTCTAAAGATTTTTTTGTTTGTCAATTTCAGCATTATATAGGAATATATCAACACTTGAATCTTGTAATTCTTGCAGAGTTAGATGAAAAGATCAATATACCTTTCATATCAGAATATTCAGTTTAGAGCAGGAAAATGGACACCATTAGGTTAGCAGAAAACCTGAGAGCAAGGGGAAACAGAATCTTCAAAAATCTAAATAACTTTCATCAACCAGTTTTAAGTACTTTAATACATTTGTTGTCTGCTTGATTAATTCATGATAAATTAGATTTGTAAAAATAAAATGGTTTTCTTAATAATAGCCTGTAACTTGTATAGCATGTAGCATACACAGTAGTATTATGGAATCAGGTGAACTACAAAATATAATTATAATTTTCTCTAATCAATTAAATCAATCTTAACGTCTAACGTGTTTGTTAAATCCTTAAAACTAAGGAACATTCAAATATCAGCTTGTGTTTTTTTTAGATAATTTTAATAGTAAACTAGCATGAGCGCTAGCTAGCAATTCAGAAACAACCCAGCCTGACTAGCCGGATAAATATAGTTCCAAATTGATCATTTCCATGTAAATTTATTCCCAGCTCAATTGTTTCGAGCTACCTTTTTGTCAGATAACCTGTTTTGCCATATTCATCACACAACAATCAGTCAGGCAAAGTTAATCATGTTATCTCTGTATAATATGGTCATTATAGGAGCAGAAAAATTCTGGTGCAAAATATGTTTGTGTGTGTGCTCGGGAATTACTTTACTTTTTGAGTTTGACTCAATTACACAACAGATTTTTTTAGGGTGCATTACTCCAGCAAAAAAAACCTTTATCAAATAATTCTTTTTAGAACAAATTATTATTACGAAATTATTTTGATTTCAAGCCAGAACCACCATATTTTGGGGAAAAGACCAGTTTTAGGAAACACTGCTGTAAATTGTGCCTGTTACATGAGAAAAGAATATGATTTGGATGAGTTGGTAGGAACAAGAACACAAACAGATGCAAGGACATCAATGGTTATTTTTGCGAACATTCTAAATTTCAAATGGGATTACTGCCTACACAGTTGCACCTGTTTCAACATGAAGTGCTCCCTGTGTCTGTTACACAAAAGAAGGGGCGGTTTGGAGGTAAATGAAAGCTAAGACCTCATTTTGTTGTCGTTTTGGGGAATTTGTGTTCTGGTAACTTTAACACTTTGATCTTACAGATCACTTTTCAAACAAAGCTTTAGTTTATTCTTATAAAATTACAAAAATTAGGATAATATATTAATTTTCTTCCCAAGAATTTAGGATTCAAGTTCCTGGAATTATGACTTTTTTTCTTGTCATCACCTTCTTTTTTCCCCCTCTTTTTCAATTATGATAATCCTAATTTGTCTTTTTGTTAACTAGGACAACCAAACAGAACAAAAAACAAGCTCTGCAAGCCAAATAACGTAAAATTTCTTGTTTGTGCAACAGGTCAAAAACACACAGTAAAAAACAAAAAAGCAATCAACTTCTTGCACTCGGGAGGCTGAAACCAACACATTTTTACTTGACTAATGGTTTCATCAAATAAATTCCAGTCAAGTAATCAGCAGACATTTTAGCACTAACTCATACTGTTACAGCCCTATGAAGCAACTTAACACTACCTGTGTGTAGTTGAGCTGTATAATATGCCGACATGTATGAATTCCCTCACTATGTGGACTAATCATTTCCACTGTTAGTTCTGAACAGGTTGGTGAATTAAAACACAAAAAAAGGCATGTTGATTCCGAGTTCCCCAGATTATTAGGGGACAGATGTGGATTCTGCACAGTTCGCTCCAGTAGAATCTGAGAACCGAGTCCAGACTCTGCACTGCAGCAACAGCTGGAGACACCACGTTCATTCCTCGGCTCAGCTAATCAACACTACGTTAACTTGTGTACTTAGACAACAGACTAAACAAGAAATCCATCCGCTGTGAGAGGCTCAGTCCAACTGTCCACAAATATATCTAGAGTGATTTTCAAAACATCCTTTCACAGAATGTAAAAAGAACATAAAGGGGTGGGAGATTCAGGACCAGCAGAGTGGTCCCGGAAGAGAGGAAAGTGAAGGTTTGAAAGCATGTTTCCATGTAAATTTCAGAAAAACAAAAAGAGGAACACAGTGGCAGAGCAGTTTGTGGATTTCCTTATTGCCCTCTTTTTTATCATCAGTGTTTCTCTACTTTGCTCTGTTGTTTCCTTCAATGCCCATGATGTGAGTTTAGCCCCCACTCCTCAAGAGAGTCCAGCCCTGAGAAGACGCGGGGCTAACGGAGGGTCCGCAGCAGTCCAGGCAGCCTCCCTCAGCCGCAGGAGATTACAGTGAAGCGTTTGGAGATGCATGACATGTTATGCAGTACAATGCCCAGAAGGAAGAGGAGCACGCATGCCACCAGGATCACTGTGCACACGCCAGACCATGTTGAGCCCTTCCCTGCTCCCACCGGACCTGTGACGCGCCTTTCTCCCTCACCTCCCTCTAGCCCCACACCATCAAGACCCATAGCCAAGCCCAGAGGCTGCTGCTCAGGCACGGTCACCACGGTCACCCCCTTCTGCTGCCCACCAGGCAGGAAGCGACATCCCAGCTCCCCAGGCAGGCCGAGCGCCCGCTCCTTGGTTACCGGCAGGGGCAGCATATAGCACCCATTGCTGGGTAGACGGATAAAGACTGGTGTATGCTCAGAGGCATGAGGGATGGCAATGACTGTGATTATGTCCGGGTCGTCTGGGAGCTGAGAGACGGACAGGCCAGGAGGCAGTTTGGTGACGCCACGGCACCAAGGACAGCGGATCTCTTTCTGGGTGCTGCGCATTTGGGTCAAACAGACTGAGCAACATGTGTGCCGGCAATCCAGGAGTTTGGGCCGCCGCCGTGGGCTGTAGTAGTTAAAGCAGATCTGGCACTCCAGAATGGAATCCTGGGAAAGAGTCTCCATGTTTGAAAGGCTGAATCGCTGGCAATGGTAATTTAATCAAACTGATCTAAAATTGTAGTTTAGCCACTTCAAAAGTGAAGAAAAGTACAGCTGGCTCTGGTGTTTTGTGATTCACCACCGTCCACGACTTCACAGTGATGTCACAATCCTTCGATGGCAGCATGGTCCTTCATCTGCAACAGAAGAAGGAGACAGTTGTTGAGCCAATCAATAACAGTTTATGTCTTCGTCTTGATATTACAGAAATCAGACAGAAAATGAAAATCAGATTTAAGGATGTTACATCTCCAGAGTTAAACACATCTTACAGCAACAGCTGTGCTTTATTTATTAGTTAATGTCTGGTTATTAAAATACTACTAAAATGAATTGGATCCTAACCTCACCGATGGTTATTTAAAGAGGAAAAGCCCCACATCACAGCAAGTCATTTCATAAACCAAGCTGCAATGTTTACTTGTTCATGTTTGACCTTAGACACAGCAGCTGATAAAACAACCTTAACCAAATGTCAGCTTACTTGTTTCTAAACCTTATCACCACACTACTACAACCTGACCTGCATTGCTATGTTTTTTTCATTTCCAAGCAGCTGTTGCTTTCATTTTCCCTGTACTTGTGTATGAATACTGGTAGAATGAATAAAGTACAATTAGTATTTTGTACCGTTTTCTGAGCTGTGCTTATCTTGTGGATGAGTGTATATAACCACAGATATGTACAATCTCGATAGCCTCTGAAATGCCCACAATGTGTCCTTCAGAGTCAGCGCATTGACTCACAGGTGGCTGCGATATGTGATGCACATCATGCTGTGGTTTCCATGCAAGGGTGTTCACATTGTGGCCATTTCAGACAGATCTATACAACAGCTCTGGTCAGCTCGGAAAGACATTATTTCCACCAGCCTGTCGTGCAATGATGATTTCCTGCTGCCTCAAATCAGCACAATCTCCTGCTGAGTGAGTTCGCTGTGACAAAAAACAACAAGCCATCCAGCCAGGCACTGAAAGTACATCATCATGTCCAAATTGTGTGAAAAGTCTAAATCCACCACCCCCCATTTCTTTATATTTTCCTTTCAAGCAGCTGGACTTTCGATCTTTCAGTTCTTTCACCTGAACATTTGCTTTTCATGACAGGTTTGCATTTGTGTCAGGAAAGTTCCTTCTTGGAAACAGGTTTCAACCCATCTACAACTTGTTTGTTGTAGATCGGCAACATATAGTGTAAAATTTATTAGAGTCTCTGTAGTTTTAGGCACCAAGAACACTTTGGTAAAGATTTGGAAAAAGTCCTGGCTTTGGTTAAAATACAGCCAATTAAAAAACCCTGCAGGTTTGGTAAAGAAATACTGAGTGTGCATATTACAGTATTTGGAAAATGAAAAATATAAATATAATTCTCCTGTGACCCAACTGCAACAGTTTTTTGTGCATTTACTTTGCAACTGGGAAACAAATTCAAAGTGAATTTGGCGCAATAAACTGAAACCTGCTCACATCCCTGAGCACCTTTGCTGATTCCTCTCAATGGAAAACACAAACACTAAAATATCCTTTATCTGCTTTTATAAAGAAATGACTGATTCTGCTCATATTCAGGTTTCAGGGATGCATCAGTGCGACCTCTCAAATGGACCGTGACTGATTCAAGTTAGAACTCTTCCTCTCATACTGTATGTCTGCAAGCCATGTCTGTTTTGCAGTTGCAGAGTTTGCAAAAACACTGATAAATTTACCAAGTTTCACCATTTGCTGCTATGCCTAGCCTTTCATTTTTGTTGCAGGCATGAGATTTGAAAATGGGTCACATAAACATGCTACATGTTTTTGGGTTAGCACAACCTGGTGCAGGGGTCACCTGAAATGATTTGCTGTTTTCCCAAACTTTCAGTAAGCGGAACAAATGACACTTTCCAGAATGCTAATCTCACAACAGGCAGCTTACACACAGGCCTAAGGGATGGATAGGTGGTTAAACGACCACAGTGCACCATAAATGACAAGGAATCATTACAATGTACAGCACAGGTTACAAAGATTAGGCAGCAGCAGAGGTGAGTTCATGAGACCCTTTGCCTCACTATATGATAAGTATAACTGATTCGTCCATCTCCTTCGGGCCAGAGACTCCATCAACAGTTTCTTCCTCCTCCTCCACCTCCTACTCTTCTTGCATAATCACGTCCACTGTGTTAATCCATGCGGAAGCTGTGATAGTTTGCTTTTACAGATGATTAAACCCTGTCAAAATAACACCGTAGAAACAATGAATACTAAACAGGGTCCTGCCTACTTTATATTTCACTTTTTTCCCCAAATTGTCAAGTGTAAAAACTGCTGAGGAGGGAAGATGACCAGATTTTTCTTTCTCTTTCTGTACGATGCCATCTCAACAGAGCCCCTATCCCTGCAGGCATAATGGGGAGTGAGGAGGGAGACAGATGGGAGAGGCTGCGATGAAGAACAGAAAAAGGTGACCACTGGTTGTCCTGCAATACCGTACATCTCAGTCCACTTATCAAAAACAAGATCTCAGGCAATTATACCCCTCATCGCGCTTTGTGAGGACTCTGATGTGGCAATGACAGATAAGAGGGAATTCACACTAAGCATGCTCAGAACGGTTTATTCCCACCCCTTAAGAAAAAAAAAAAAAGAGTCAAACTCGACCTTGGAAGGTGGTGTGTAGAAAAACCAGACAAGACAATACAAACCATTTCACCAGTTAATCCTTCAATGTGCAGTAATGTGCAAAGGTTTGAGTCATTTGGGTAAATGGCTGCTAATTAGACAATGATTAAATTAGACCAGAAAAAATGTCATTCAGAGTATTATGGAACAGATGGTCAAACATGTTGGAACAATTATGCACTTTGATTGAGACTGTAAAGATAAGTTTTTCTCACAACAAGTACTTCACACCGAGTTTGTTAATATGTCAAGTCAAATTATCCGTGTTCATAACCATCATCCGCCTCGCTGCTCAGCCTCGTGTGTATCTCCCTCCTCTGCGTTTAGCATCAGCGGCTCCGTGGGGACTAAACACTCCCTCCTCAACCGAGTCCAGAAGCCAGACCCGTTCACTCGTCCTGCCTCCTTCTGCAATTCCTTACTGACCTAGTTTCTCCAGCCTGACTCAAAGTTCAGAAAAGGTGCATAAAAATCTCACTAGTTCTACAGCAAAGTGAGGAAGATGAACAGAGGGAGACGAAGGCAGACACCTGCCCTTGAGGGGGTGAGACATCACTGGGTTTTACTGAATCCCTTTTCCCAAAAGATAAGGATTAGCTTTGATCTGACATAAATGCTTTGTGGCTCAATATTCCCATACACACAGTCGCTCTCCCTCTTGGCTTCCTCCTTCCTCCCTTCTGACTGAGAAGCCTTTCCTCCTCGACATCAATTCTTGAAACTTTTCATTTTCCAAGTGATTTCTTTCCCTTCCCTTCCTCGGTCTTTTTATTTCCGCGTATTTTCAACACTTCAAGGACAAAAACAAGACTGCAGCATAAAGACGAGATATCTGAACAGCAGCATTGACTATATAGTCATAAAGTTATCTTCATTTAAAACCAGTATTTTTACAGAATGACAGATTAAATTGTATAAAAAAATGTATGAATTAGTTGTTGATTAATCTGTCTCTTATATTTTAAACTAACAGACTGAATCCAAGTGGCAAGGTTGTCAATATAAACTTAGTTTTCTCCATCATCAGCTGAAAATAGCCCTTTGTTTTTATATTATGTTGGACAAAGAAAAATAATAATTAACTTTGGAGATGCTGGAAGGGCAACATGAACAGTGAAAAACATCACACAGCAGCTAATTTCACTGTTTATGGACCAATTTACTAACTGTGCAAATCATGTGTAGATAGAATAAAAATATCTACATGTGGAGGATTTAAGAGAAACAGTTCATGTGTTTATGAGAGTTCTGAGCACAAAATTGAATAAAGTCTTCAATTTTATTTATGACATAATCATGATATGGGCTGTGAGGAGGAGCTGCTGCAGGAAACAGAGGGTGTGATGGAGAAGTGAGAGTATCTTGACTCTTAGCGCAGGAAGATGTTATACTGTTCATCAAACCCATTAATCTTAATTTGCTGTAGGAACGCTCAGATGATCTGGGACATCCAAATTATAAACACCAATACAAAGGGCTTTCAACCCTTATTGGTCCTTCAATTTAATTTTAATTTTATTGATTTGGATGGGACAATGCTAGTTAATGAACATTTGATAAGATAGGAATGTACACATGCCGGATTATAGCCTAAGACTAGTTTCCATCCATTGTCCACATTGCTTTCATTGCAATCTTACATGAAGAAACAGAGGGATGATATAGATGTATGCAGTAACAGCTAGCTATTAGAGAATCTTTTTTATCACAACACATGAAGCTTTAATGACTGAATCCCTCCATCCATGTGCACTGTCCATGGTCCTGAAATGCAACAACGAGAAATATTTGATGTTAAACCTTTACACACCAAGCTGACAATCGACTATCTGGAACATCAAACTCTCTTATCTTTTCACTTCATAACTTACTTACATTGATGCCTTTTTTTCTGTCAGAGAGAGAGAGAGAGAGAGAGAGAGAGAGAGAGAGAGAGAGAGAGAGAGAGAGAGAGAGAGAGAGAGAGAGAGA
>JBBBVU010000019.1:6272542-6282875 GCA_037177055.1 Atherinosoma microstoma
TATCAAGGACATAAGGAAAGACAAATGCCTTGTCTTTCTATTAATCTGCATTTATATTCATGTGTTTGTTTTATTTGACAAGATAATCAAACATGTTTATCATTCCTATTTGTATTTAAGTCACCAAGATTTGACAATGTTTAATCAATTTATTTGATTAATTATTTCCAGTATTATTCTTTTTATCTTTTATCCTTTTTAAACTTTGCTTCACCATCACCACTTATTTGATCTTATGTAGCCTAGTTTGTAGTCTAGTTAATAAATATTCATATTTATCTTATTAGACATTGTTTGTGGTTTTTCTAATGTATCATGAACGGTCAATTCAAGTGGGAACTCATGAAAAGCATCCTGAGACTGATTAATTAATTTAATTGATTTATTCAATTGATATAAGATTTGAATGGTTTTCCTTGCTTCCATATCAAAGAGTAGGGTGGTGTTCCGAGGTCTTATTTATATTAATGCTAATGTTAATATTAATATTACTATTAAGGTGTGATGACGCTACTACAGAAAAAGAAAAAGAATCAAGTCTGAAAAAGAAAATAATCAAGGTGATGGAATGATCCAATCCAAGTCCAGACCTCAACCTGATTGAAACAATGTGTGGGACCTTAATAGAGCTGTGCAGAAACAAATGCTGCAAACTTCAATGAACTGAAAGAATGTTATTAAGAAGAGTGGACCAAAGTTCCTCCATAATGGTTTGAAATTTGATAAGATCATTCAGAAAACAAATACTTCAAGTTATTACTGTTAAAAGTGGTTCAACAAGCTTCTGAGTCATGAAATGATTTTTTAAACACACTGCTTCAGCATTTTGCCTTTGTCTCCAATAAACAATGACACAAGTCCTAATAAAGCCAAAAAATTATTTCTTATCATTAGGGGTGGGTTTAAAAAAAATCAATTAATCGATTTAAATCAATTCAAGTTAAATTAATTCAATATCGATTCATAAAACTAAGGAACAATTTTTTTTATGTCCAATTTTTTTTTTTTTTTGCAGGTATGTCCATATTTACTGATGACATTACCCAATTTAGAGCAATTTTATTATCATGCTCCGTGTTTTATAAAAAAAGTTACCTGAGATTAAAGAAAAATAAGTGTTAAACAATTAGCTGTAAATGAATCGAAATCGAATCGAATAAAATCTAATCGAAATAGACTATTGTGAATCGAATCGAATTAGGGAATTAGTGATGATACCCAGCCCTACTTATCATGTCTTGCTATGTAAAACTTTAGAAATGAAAGAAGGTTTACTTTCTGTCTCATGTGACTGTCTACAGTGAGTAAAAACATCTCACACTAAAACACAAGGTTTCGAGCAGATTGTATCAAAAGCCTCATCAATGAATACATATCCTCTATTTTCAGTCTTTTGTCCAAATGCAAACACAGCTTTGCGTCACTAAATGAATCTGTATGATTGAATTTAGGGCCCACTCTGTTGGCAGTATTGGTGATTTGAATTTGATTCAGGCAACCATAGGTAACCAGTGGAAGCCATTAAGCAGTGGAGTGACATGTGCCCTTTTCAACTGATCAAATTCCAGATGTGCAGCTGTGTTCTGGATGATTTGAATATGTATTTATCACTGAGAGAGGAGAAGAGATTAAAGCCCAATCTGAGAGGTGTTCAGACAGGAATGACATGTACAGTACAGTTGTTCAGGGACAAAACACTGGAACCAAAATTGCTCCCAAATCCGGTCACTGCTGTAATCCCATCACATCAGCACTGAGACAACTATATCAGTGAAGTTGTCCCCAATGCTTCAGAGCTGTTCATGTGATGATAATTCTCACCATATGCTCTTAGTTTTGACACGTAACACAACCTTTTCCAGAAGTGAAAACACTGGCTGGTTGTGGAATAACAACTAGTCTTCAGTGATATGTGGTGACTGTAAATCAGCTTTGCAAAGTTTTTATGGAGAATTCTCTGCAGAGAAACCTGATTCTCACTTTAAGAACAACTTTCAATACAGTCTCTTCCAGTCATCTTCCAGATAATGTCTCCATAATGTGGCCAAATAAATACACTCTGATATTCTTGCATCTTTTATCCCCTGCTGGCAGGCTCACAGTCTTTAGAGGAAGCCTAGCATCTGGCAGCTGCGATGGCGGCATGAGGGAGAAATAGAAGCTCCTCCATATCAGGCCTGCAGCTCTACCACATGTATAGATATATACGGGGAATTCTGAAGTAGATCTCCACGGCCAGCTGTTCACTAGAGCTTCCATGAGCTGGGTTACAAGTCAGGACAAAAAGACTCCTGCAGTGCAGCTCTGACACGATTCCTGCTGTTCATTTGTACATGAAGAAGAAAAGGAGCTCATCCCGCTGCATCCTATTGACTCTCACTTAAGATAATGGGCCCTGTTGGGGAGGATATAGATTGCGAAGTGAGTCTTGGAGCTGCAGTACGCAGAGGAATTTGCAGGCCAGGCAGATAAGAGAACTTTAGGAAAGAATCCATGGTGGCATTTTGTCAGGATTAAAGCTGGACGATGTATTGTTGCTGCGGCGTTAGGTGTTGTTCACAACTCTGAGGCTGTCTTGGAATCACAGTGTTGATGTCTACTCTGTGGGCGCGCTGCAGTCATTTCGACTTTAATCTTGCACTTCAGCAGTCATTCAGACAGATCTGATGCATACTTTTCCAGTAATCTATTAATTAATCAATCATTTAGACACTGAAAATGACAGGAAACTGCAAACAGAAACTGTGATAATCGTAGATATTTAACATATAAAAGAGACAAATCATTGAATCCATAAAAAAGGGGGGGGTCTGTTAGCTACCATTCAGACTTAGGAGGTCAATTTAAGTGCTGAAATAAATCATTTACAGCCACAACTAGCATTATTTTCAGTACCAATTCATTGGTATTAGCATTTCTATAATTGGAGCCGTCAGAAAAGTAATAATGACTTCCAGACAGAAAAGCCCAAACATGTCAGACAGAATAAGGTCTGACTCTCACCACTGGCTGTTATTTACACTGTCAAAGTTCTCCTAATGACCTGTTTAATTACATTTAACTGTGTCTGCTGGCTTCAGACAGGACAATCAATCATTATTCAGCACGGATACAAACACTGGCCGCTTCCAGTGGATCAAATGGAAAATATGTGCAGTTTTTTTGTGTTTTCTATTTTTGTACATATACTGTACATGGGTTATCACTTAGTTTCTGGGTGTTTGTTATAAATTAATCAATACATTTTAAACATTCATTTAATAGTGCAAAAATAATCTGAACAGTGAAAAACAAGGGTTTGTTAAAGATGGAATTCAAACTTCATAAAGGACCTTTTTTAGACATAGTTGTACCAGGACGCCGGGTCAATGACAATAAAGCTGATTCTGAAAATAAGGCCAGAAGTTATTACATGATGTGAAAATGGACAAGACACATTTATGGATAAAAGCTAGATCCCTGATATAAATAATGAAAAAATCTTTGTGCAGTTTGTAAGAAGGAAATAGTTTGTATTTGTTGTATCTCAGTTTTCTGTGTTTAAAGTCATCTATAGACAGGTAACCTAATGCTGTTCAGTGTTTATCCTACAATGATGTTAGGGGTGGTGGGCAGTCCTGTATATGTCAGAAAGTCTAGAAAATATCCATTAATATATAGTTAACATACTGTAGTGTGCTTGAAATTCCCCAAATGTTTAAATTCCAGTCAAATAATCAGACCCTCTTTTTTACAAAACCAGCTTCTAGTTTGGGTTTTGGGAAGCAGACAGACACTCTCTCTACCTTTTAGATTAGGCTTAAAAGTTTCTGTTTCAAAAAAGTTTATAGATAGGGCTTGCTTGAGTGACACTTTAGTGATGCTGTTATAGGTTTAGACTGCTGGGGGTGTCTTCTGATGCACTGATCACTTGCCTCCCTTTACTCTTGTAAAGTATATAAATATATGGCACTTACATTGTCATTAACTTGTGTCTGTCTTTTTATCTTGCCTGGCTTAGAGAGGTATGGTGCAATTGACCTTTCTGTCATATCCTATCCACCCCCAGCCAATCAAAGCAGTTGGCCACCCTTCCCTGGGCTGGAGGGTTTTCCTTCCTGTTAAAAGAGAGTTTTCCCTCTCAACTGTCGCCCACCGCCTCATGCACACTCAGGATGAGGGATTGAATAAAAGAGAAGATTTGATGCAATCAACTGTTTACCTTAGCTAATTACTTTTTTTTATGAAATTTAATAAACACAGTTATCATAAATCGGACTAATGTGTACCATATAATGGATTTGTTTTAATTGAATTATAATTGATCTACAGTGAATTATATTGATTGGACTGTGTCTGAAAAGGCATCTCGAGATTACTTTGTTGTGAATTGGCGCCATACAAATAAGATGAAATTAATTGAATTAAATAAAAGATGTTAAAATAGTTTATATGAACGTTTTTTTGGATGCTTTATGTGATTATTTTCACTAATAAAGCGACAATTTTATCCCTTAAAGCCTTTTAATTTTGAAGTAATTAAAACAAAAAACCCTCACAATATCACATGACATAAAAAGCTTTAAGGCTGCAATTCGTCATCATCTTTATTATTATGAAAGTTGATTAATTTAACATATGACTGCTCATTATGCAAAACAATCACATTACCTATTTTCATTCCCCGGAGCAAAGAATAATCTTTTCATTTAGCTTTTTTTCCCCATAAAGTTTTCTTATATAAAAATTGGGAAAACGGTAAATAATAATGGAATAGTTTTTTTTTGCTTATTTGGGGCATTTCTGCCTGAAAAAAATGCTTTATGCTACTAACTGGATATTGGTTAAGCTAATCAGGCTGCTCTAAATATACTTTGCAGTGCAGCCATTGATACTGACAATAAATCCATGTAAAACAAACAAACAAAAAAAGAGAGAATTGCATATTTGATTATTTCTTTCTCACCTGCCTAGACATCACTGAGATGTTGTCACTGACAAACCTGTGATTACATTCTTCTCCAGCACCACTTTACCTGTAGCACCATCCTTCTCTTTGAAGTTCTACACAATACAAAAGCTAAGAGCAACAAAAAGAGACAAATGTCAAACAGAAACCACATGTAGACTACACAAACACAACTGATGATACCCCTGACCTTCAGCACTGTCTCCTGAGGCTAAACATGCGAACTGATACATATGCTCACATGCTTTCAAGGTGTCTCAAGTGGAATTGCTTCTGCTTTACAGTATTCCCCATACGTGTGTCGTCAGCACAGCCAATGGACAGCTTGTGGAAACAATTGGTTCGTACAAAGCCTTCAGACCAGCAGCTGACAGTGAGAGCTGTTGCTGCAGTGCTGACAAGGCAGCAGGAAAAATCTACACCGGAGCGCAGATGTAGAGGACACACTGTCCTTCAGCCTGCAGAGGTTGGGATATATGTAAATTCTGTATCAAGAAATTACCCGAGTCTAATGAAACACTTCCTCTGTCATACTGTGACACTGATTCAGCCGGGATCAGGAAAGATCTTTCAACTTACTGGATGTTTTTTTTTTTTTTTTTCTGAATTTTCTGAAGTTGACCGACTTTGAAATGTAGACCAAAGTTGCCCACGTTTCATAAAGTGCATGAGTTATCATTTAACAGGCTCCCCTGATGTGTACATAATGTTTAAGTGAGGCCATAAATTATGTATCAATGAAAATTAATTTGAGAATTTATGCAATTTAGGATTCCCAAAGCTAGTTTCACTGCATTTCATTTAACCAAAACAATTGGATTTTACTTTCTAACTTATTTTTCTTCAAATCATGAAACATATTTTCTTTTTTTAAGTTGGCCAAAGCATATCATATCCAAGATATATCAATGCTGTAAACTATCTGGGCCAATAAAAACATCATAATGTCTTAAAGATCAGAGCATCCTGATGAAACTGCTTGTATATATTTCCACATCACTACTTGTTGGTCACTATGCACACGCCATCTTCCATGTTACATAAGTTCTTTGATTAGTTAAGTTATATGTGTTTTTTGAGGCAGCAAACATTAGGTCTGTGTGAAAAGAAATAGTATGATTACTCATATTGGATACATTACGAAGGTATTTAAATTTTGCAAATCTTACTGAAAGCACCTTGTTTTTTTCTTACCTTGTTCACGCCCTTCAGTAAGATCATAAAATTTGAGGACCAGCCATATGGAAGTAAATCTGTGTCACCACATTTTGGAATTTATAAGTCTGGATTTCAAAATGTGGTGGCATTTTATGCAGTGAAATTAAGAGAGATTTTATTTGTACATGTCAATCCGTTTGTTCCTCTCCTCTCTCCTCCCCAACCCATCGTCAATTGCCTGCTGCTGTAACTTACAGATACCCCTTTCCAAAAGGTAATTTGTCAAATGATCCATTGGCTGGTTATATGAAGACGGATATTCGACAACCTGGCAACCCAAACACTTATTAGTTTACAACTGATCATTTAAGTACCCTTAAAAAATTTACTAACTATAAATTATAGCAATTTAAAAGTGAGACTGCAATTTCAAACAGCTGCACCTAACACAACACAGACCTGACTGTATTTAGGTTTTGCAGCATCTTTCAATCACACTTCCACATCGCACTCTGTTCTCCGACAGCAGCACAGGTGCGATGAGCGAAATGAGCAACAGTAACACCTGCTGTGGGTTTTTCGCACAGTAACCTGATGTTAATGACTTCAGCAGTTGGTGGGAAAATTGACAGGATAACAAGCTCTGATGATGCCTGCCGAGTTAATCAATGCCAGTGACACCTGATGAGATAGCAGTTAAAGACCAAACACATAGAGGTACATTCAATGAAGAACCCAACGCAAACTCAGCAAATGAGGGAACAGCCTCCACCTGCAAGAAAATAAGCTGTTTTACAGGGTTGTCAGATGAAATGCTGCAAATCATCTGTGCAAGGAGGAAAAAAAGAACGCCTCAAATGGAAGCAGATGCTGGTGGTAAAGAGGTCATAAATCAGCTGCTTGGCATGTTTCAGTCATCACAGCAGCAGAAAAGCAGACAGCTGAGAAACATGGTGCCCAAAAATTTGAAGTGGCTTGACTAAGATGAAACACAGAGGCAGATGAGCTTTTAAAAAGAGAGGGAATACACAAGACCATGAATTCCTAACCCATAAGTCCATTTTTTTTTCAATTGTAACCATTTTTTAGATACACTTCATTTTCCAAAATGAGATGCAATTATAAAGAATTTGAAAACTGTTTTTACATTGTCCAAGTTAAAAGATACCATTAAATCATTCCCCAGTGGTAAGGCACCCGATCTAAATGGGTTTGGACCCAAGACTGCGTTCCATATGTGACTTGTCACTTTTAAAGAGCAAGCTAAAGACATTTCTGTTCAGTGGGAGCTTTTAATAATTCATGACCTGTCATTTTACCTGTTTAACTATATTTTGTTACTGTGTTTTATTATTTCTGAATTTTATCTGTAGTTGTGTTTTATGTGGAGCACTTTGGTCAAGATAATCTCTTGTTGTAAAGTGCTACACAAATAAACTTTGATTGATTGATCAACCTAACCATATTTATTCACCAGCTCTAAAGTCTGCATTAGTTATTGAAGCTTTTGGTTTAGGTTTGATTTCTGAAATACAATTGGGAACAATTCGGGTAAGTTCTTTGCACATTTTGGACCAAATTTGAATTGAACAGCCTTTATAAGCCAGTACAGGTGACATGCTGGTTTAACTGCATCCACAGATTCACTCAAAAAAAGCCAAGAAAAACAATCAATACCACTTACAGATTGAGTGATTCTCCAAACAGCAGCTTGCAAAATGAAAACTCTGCCTGCCCCATTATCCACCGTTTTCTACCTGTGATGGGTTTTTTTAGCATCAAAGTTGGAAAACATTCATTTTCCAAGAGAGGTGAGGAGGGAAGCAAGGAGGTGGTTTGTTTGATCCGACAGCCAGCTCCCGCTTTCACTCAGGCCACCCGAGGAGTGCACAGATTATCACTAGCCATTTGGGAGGAAGGAGAGCTGCAGGATCAGTCCTCAACCCACCGAGGTTTTGCCTCTGGATGCAGATAAAGCTTTCCTTCTTATCTAACACCTCACAGAGACAAAGCAATCCCAAAAGCTGCAGTCTGGGAGAGCAGATCTGTCAGATTTTATGCTGCAAAATGGTTAAATTATAAAAGATGTAATGGCAGCTATTTCAAAGGGCACCTTCAACGTATGATGTTTTCCCTGAAATGACCAAATTGCCTTGTGAGAATGAAGAAACTGACACTCTCAGACAGAAATAGACTTCGTTTTTCAAGACCTCAGGCTGTCTCAAATCTGTCATCATCCCTAACCTTTAACTTCACAAGAGAGAGAAACATTTGAGAAACATTTGTGCAAAGAAATCCAGCAAGTTGACTTTAAGCACATCTGTGGCTGGACTCTCTCTCTGTGACTGGATAAGATTGGAAGTTCAGAAATATTGATGGAGCTCAGAGTAGACGGACTCCACACAGGGAGACGCCAGTTGAGATGCTTCATCCTACTGATGAGGATGCCTTTTTGGTAATTCCCTTCACAGAATTTCCAGCCAGGGTCTGAAATGCAGGAGCTTCAGGGTTTATCCTGAACTTCCTGGAGGGATTTAATATCCCACTCAGCTTGCAGAGTAAATAAGAGGATGAGCTGAAGGGAGCTTCTCTAATCAGAGAGAAATGGGCTTCTCTGCTGCCACGAGGACCCAATAATCGACTAAGAATTTGGGTAATGCACTAATGAAAAAGCTTAATCATGATTAAAAAAAAGGGAAAACTGTTGCTGTAGAAATAACGGATCAATATCAAATCACAAGCTCACAAATTTACACCTGGTAAAATGTGAGAGGCTTACTTTGCCAGCTCTGTAGGGATGGAGTTTTTGTTATCATGGTGACCAACAACAAGCGAGAAGAAAAAAAAAAGATCGCTACCATACTCTTCTCCACACAGCTGGAGGTTCCTGTGGACCACAGGAGGTAAAGGTCAGCTCAATTTTTCATCTGCACAGTGGTAAGTTAACATAAATGCAAATACCCAGACCTGGAAAACACCAGCTGTAAAAAGCCTTTTTTCTTCTTTCCGGAAGTCTCCTTATTTTCTGGAGAATTCAGCAGGTGAACATCATCTCCACCGTGTGAATAAACAGCACCCGGTGCAGAGTGTTGAATATAAAGCAGCTCACTGGGGAAGCAGCTAGTTCGACTAAGATATCAATATGGACACCTGTGGGCCCTCCTGTTGCCATGACCACCAGCAACAGCTGCAGCAGAGTCACTGTGGAGCCATCGTCACCAGCAGCCTGTGAGGACTCAGTGCTTCCTAAACAAATTAGTCCGGAGAAAACTGCTGAGGCCTGAACTCTTTAATTACATCAACCTGAAACCAAATTATACACCAAGCCCGTAATAACTAATGCACATCAAACAAGCGCTCCTCTTCCTCCCGTCCCACTTCATCATCAGTCTGGAACATTTATATCTGGTTATTCATTCTCAGGGGAGACCGAGAGAAATGTCAAGACAAGAGAGACATGGCTTATCCTCCCTCCCTGGCCTTTTTGCTTCTCCTTCCATCTGTCCCTCCATTCTTTTTGCTCCTCTTCCTCATTCATTCTGTGCCTCTCTTTCACTTTTTATCATGTCATCTACATTGTGAGGAGCATTTGCGGCTCCTCCGAGCCTCCGCTGTGTTAGCACGGTAGACGGGAGGAGAATAAAGAAGCACAATAGCAGAGTAGAACTCAGATGGATAGCATTTAAAATTCTACCATTGCTGGAGTAAAATGAGATATGTTTTATTAAAAAACAGGATCCGTGTAATGTAATTAAAGAATTTCCAGTACTATAAAATGATTCCAAGTACTGAATGTCTCAATAAAAACAGCAGTATTAAGACTTGCAGCAAGGTTTGCTTGCTGATGCTGGATCTACTAAGCAGCAGTCTAACAGCAGCAGCATACAGCTAAAGTGGACACATGGTCTCCACCTGGGCTGGGTTGCCCTTGCTTCTTCTCTTTGCCCATTGCTTCAGCTCAAGGTCTCCTTATACGAGGAGCTGTCCATAGCTTGGGCCTCTCAATGTATTCCTCACCACTTTCATGTTCTTTTTTTGCTCTGTAAAGCTCTTTGGGTTGCTTTCTTGAGTAGAGTGGAGTTGAACTGAGTTTATTTAGTTATTGTTTTTGATATCCATAGAGCAGCTCTACTCCTGCTAGCCATCTCCAAGTAGGGCCCTATGGAATCCGTTTTATTTTTTCCAAAATTCCGTTTTAATTTTTCCCATTTTCGGTGTTTTTCGGTT
>JBBBVU010000019.1:6283829-6305949 GCA_037177055.1 Atherinosoma microstoma
GGAGTAAAGCACGTAGAGACCACAGCTTTAGTGACCCGTTTGGAGCATTTTTCTGAGAGAAACATATATTTTTATTTTTTTTTTAAAAAAGATTTTACGCAAATCGTTGCTCTGTTCCGTGATATTCCGCGGTTATGATGAATTCCGTTTTTAATTTCTAAATCTGCGATTCCGTGATCGCGGATTCCATAGGGCCATCTCCAAGGCTCTCAGTGGACTTGACACTAGGGTCCTAGCCCACTCTTTAGAAACCTAAACCTCAAGTAGTGCTTCCTCTTCTTTTACCCACTCTATGTATATGACATGAGATTTAAAGTGCTGCATCAAAGTTTGAAAATGAGGAGTATGAACGATGACAGTCATCGAGTGTCAAATAACATCTGGAAGCTTTAAGTGGTATTTTAAAGATCCAACTGACAGTTTAAAGTCCAACGTGAGGGTTGCAATTTGGATACCAAAATGATATCCAAAGTGGAGAACACTAGGTTAAAAAGCCGAACCTTGGACAACCGCTACAAGTTCAGCCACAGATCCAGAGGAAAAGAAATGGCCGGCAGAAGATTAACTTTCTAGTCATCAAGTACAAAAGTCTTCTATATGAACCCTGTCACCTAAAACTTGAACTTGTTTGTTTTTGCGCTTCAAAGGATGGTACAGTTTCGTAACGGAACATTATTGGCACAACCCAGCATGACTTTTCCATGCTTTGTTTTCCATTACAGACAGGGTCCCCTTACTGTGTGTGGGATCAACTGTTTATTTGTGCACCGCAGACAAGACACACATTTTAACTTAGATTCTCCCATATGTTTATCAATTGTTATCCCTCATCTTGCCTATACCTTATTAGAAAATTTTGTTTATATATCCCTTTGTAAACATATTTATGGTTGTACTTTGTAAAGTTTTCAAACTACAGATTCTCATAAAAACAATCAGTAACATTTTTCTTCATGTTGAAGTTTTCAAAGATTGAGGAAAACTGACAAAAAAAACATAGACGGTGGACAACCTTTACTTAGCTGCCCAAGACAAAATGAAGTGACAACCTTTGTTTAAGATAACAGTAAAACAATTATTTGCAGACAAAACTTTGAGCCTTCCTCATTAGTTTTTGACATTTCGTAGAGTCAAAATAAATGATTAGTAATAAATGAACACAGGTGATAATGAAACGAAGGAATCATTTTTTCTAACTGAATTAATGTTTTCAGAAGCTTGCAGCCCCGAATAACTCTGCAGTTCTTATCAACTCATTATAAAAACATTTTAGCTTGACTTGACGTCCTCCTGCTTACAATTTTGGAGAGGAAGGCTACATGCAGCACCAGTGATGGCAAGTCACTATTTATCTTCAAACCATTACAGCGCCATCCAGGCACTAAGGCAATTAATTACTGAATTATACCATGCTGGTGCACAATGAGTGCAACAGGCCCTTGGGGCTTTTTTCTCATTACCAGGTACACACTGTCCTACACAGATGAAGCAGGGGAGGCTTTTAATAACATTTAGTATTCAGATTAAACTGCTGTATGTGGCCAAAGCTCCGGCTTCTAGGGTTTCAGCTCCAAAGTAGGATCACTTTACAATCCAATTAATTCAAATTGTGTGGAAACATGCTCATGAGCAGGAAAACAATAAGCTGTCCCATTAAGGCAAAGATAAACGAGGGTCTGCATCAGAAAAAGGAAGAACACCCGATGTGTGCGAAAGGCCTGCTTTGACAACGTGGAACTATACCAAAGCAACAACAGAGGGCTTCTAAAACAATAGAGCATTTTAGAGCTTTTTGGTTGTTGTTGCTTAAAAACCACTGAAGAGCTGCTGCTGGGTTTGATTTGAATTTGAAGTATGCTTCAAATACATATTTGAGGATTATGCTTGATATGTTCAGTTTGTTTGCAGAGAAAACGTGGGATTCATTAACGCTAACCAAACAGCAGCAGAGTCCTTTAAATGAACTATAACGCCTCTGAAAAAGCTGAAAAGAAACAAAACCGAGGAAAAGTCAAACACCAAAGTCGCACTAAACTATCATGCTCAAAAGAAATGACAGCATTTGGATTAAACACTTCTCTTGTGGCTTGATTGCTGTATGGAAACGTCATGTGAATTCTTCAGACTCAGATTTTCTTTTATCTTTAAAATACTTTCATCGCCCCATCTGTCATTTTCGACTGGATTCTTTTGATGCCACTCTTTAAATATCAGTACAACGCTCTCATCCTGTTTCAGAACTACATTCAGCAATGCACATCTTTTAATTACCAGCATGGCATCCACTAAAAATCAGGAAATTCATTAATGAGGACGTTTCATGCTGATCTTCTAGTAAAATCCCTTCCAACTGATCTGTCCTCATTACATTAGATGTGCATGATTAATAAATCTAATGTCATATATGAGCTTTGAATGAACTAAAAAATATTACAAGGTAGTCATGGATCCTTGAAAACAGACCAATTACGTGCGTCACAGATGCAGGAGACAGTCCAAACTGTCCATCCGTCTGTGTATCTGTCTTCTGCGTCGAGGATAAATGGGCCGCCACAGACCTCACAGTGACTTTTGTGTTCACCGTTACATTTCAGGCGGAGGTACTGTGGTGCCTGTACAGTGTGTTTACTGGGGTATGATATCCCAGGTAGATATCCCGCTTCGTAGTGCAGGCCTCTGGTAAAATAAGTTTTGGTTTATCTGCAGGGAAATTAACTAAAAGAAATCTAGATGCCATAATGAATTTACATTGCAAACCACAGCTGAACCGATCTGGGTATGGGTCTGTGTATGTTAATTTGTGTGTGTCCAAAGGGTCAGCTTGAACCACATGCAACCATCAACCTCCCCATCGGCAAGGTGCTGGACAAAGCCTCAGCAGTCGCCATGGAGGTCCACAGCCACTGATACAGCTAATGTAGCAGAAAGGAAAGCAGGCTGGCCCAGTTTGTCATTCTATTTGTGTGCTGATTCAGACTTAGAAACAGTTGGAGCAAAAAGAATATGGGGCTGAAGTCACTGAAGGGATTCCTCTGGCAGTAAAGACACAATAGAGGCCAAGTGGAGGATTTCTGCTGAATTAAATCAGGGTGCTGCTGCAGAGTTCAGTATGATGTGAGAGAAAAGTGTGAAATTCTCAGAGATGTTCTTTTTTTGTTTCTGCTACAACAGTACTGTGAACTGCGAAGAAAACATCAATCTCATACATACATGACAGACTCATGTATCAGTTTTTAAAGCCAATCACACGTGTGACATCTAATTCCAACAGCCCATCTCAGGACTGTATCTGTTCTGGATGAAAATGAAAGAAATTAAAATTATTCATCTCAACACCCTCTCCACCCACATCCTTGCTACCCATGGCTTGTTTTATGTCCAACAATGATCTGTGGAATGGCTGCCAAGCATATAAATCTGGCAACCAGGACAGTCTTACTGGCAGTGCTGAGCGCTGAGAGCAGTGGTAAATCCAGCGACAGAACGTCTTTATTATGGTGTAAATGGATGAAGCACACAAAGGTCTGACTCTAAATATGAAGGGGCGAAATAAAGATAAGACACAGAGGGGAATAGTACAGCACTTTGAAACAAAATCGACAGCAGAATCAAAAATTCTACTTCTCTGTAAACATTCCCAACATTTTCAGAAAAAAAAAAACAAGAAGAAAGCAACAATTTAAGGAGGACAAGCTAATTTCAGGAAACTACACAACAGAAAACAAAGACACTTCACTTTTTCGTGTTTTGTCCAATCACATCAGGGCAACTGTAGAAAGACCGGGAACACATCAAACAACAATTGAATAGTAAATAGACTGTACTTGTATAGCGCTTTTCTAGTCATGTTGACCACTCAAAGCACTTCGACACTTTATGTCGCATTCACCCAATCTCACATTCTTCTATTGTTATATACAAAGTGCTTTATCCTATCACACATATTCATACCCCGATAGACACATCAGGAGGCAACGGGGGGTTCAGTGTCTTTCCCAAGGATACTTCAACACGTAGTCAGGGGAGGCCTGGAATCGATCCAATGACTTTCTGGTTGGCAGATGACAGCTCTTCCTCCTGAGAAGAGCTCCTGAGCTACAGCATGCTTATGCAAGGTACCAACAGGTTAATCCTCAAATGGAAGGTAATCAAAATATCTAATATCTGAAGTGTTTGGTATTTCTCATTTAAGCAGTTAGGAGATCCCAGGGCAGAGCCAGAACGCACTGAAGGGATTACATATCCCTTCTGGCCTGGGAATGCCTCTGGATCCCCCAGGAGGAGTTGGACAGTACAGAATGTTTTAAAATCTTTCTATCTTAATTATATCTATCTTATTTTATTATATTTTCAACAGCATATTTATCATTATATGATCCCTATGTAAGCTGCTAGGAAGCCCACATACACTCTAAAAAGATAATTAATCCTGATTTGTTTATTTCTTAATACAGTAGTTGCCCTTGTGTAAGGTAGACTGTTAGAGTTGTTAACCCTGAATGCAGCACAGCTGTAAGTTTAAGTTTCATTTTCCATTGGCGTGGCCGTTTGAGTCGCCTTCTCCTGCATTATTTATATACCGTTTAAACTGTTATATGCCGTTTCTATGACTCCCACAAGTCTGGAAATAAACCCAGTTAAACGGGCAACTGGGTGTGATTACGGACTCTTCCTCTGACCTTTATTTAGAAATCAACATGCTATAAACAGGAGTAAATATCCAGAAGGGCACTAGCATTTTTTTCAGCTTGTCTAGTTTATCCAGATCAGCTGATGAAATGTTGCTGCTTGTACAAATATCGGACATCTCCGCACCTATCCGCACGGACAGTCAGCTGATCTCTAAATCAGCTGTTTGCTGCGCAGCAGGTGGTATTTGAGAGGGGGGGTCATGGGATTGGGAAAAAGTAGCAGAAGAACTAATGTTTTAACAACTCGGACTCTTGGAAACATTCTGGTTCACACTCCACACCACCTGGTGGCAGTAATGCACCAATTCATTTTTGCTGGCCATTAAGGAATATCAGGAAGAAGAACTTTGGAATAATGGTGCATTGAGTTTGACTTGGAGGTCAGACGTTGGATCTGGGAGTTAGCAGCCATCTTTCATGGGTGAAGTCAGAGCTGATGAGTCTACCCCAACTCTCTGAGTTGGATATATGACTTCAAGGTGCAAACTCAGAAAAATAGACTTCCGAGTACAAATCAAACACTCCATAATTTTGTGAACGCAACAGTGATCTGGGTTTACCAAAACCGTATCAAACCTTAGGAGTGGGGGGAATTTTGAATGTTTATTCTTCCGAAGGGGGGGCATGGTAGAAAACGTTTGAGAACCACTGAAACAGACAGAGCTTTCTGTCAGTCCTCTGCATTCATTTTATGTGTATTTCAGTCCATTTTCAGAGAGCTTGCAGATGCGTAGCCAGACTGAGAAAATTAAGCACTACCAGTGGAATTTGTGAGGGCAATGTTGCGCAGTATAGCCCACATGCGACTAGCAAAAGGAAAAGAGAAGAGCTGCAACATATTTAATGGCCGTACAGGCCCCCACCATGTACTGTGCTGCCTCTTTTTAAGCATTATTATGTGCATTATTATGATGTCCTCCACCGTCACCATGTTTGCTATTGAAATTGACTTAAGAACTCAGAAGTAAACTTTGGTCTGTGCACTGCCCTCTAGTGGATAATCCCCAACAACCAAGCAAACATAAAGCCTACATGGGAGTATATTGGCAGTGTTGTTTGACATTTGACATGGACATACCTATTTACATATGTAGAGTGACCATAAATGATGCTTCAGAAGTGTGAGAAAAGCTGGTGTTCCTCAAGAGGTAAGTCTTGAAAAGGAAAGCAGAGAGGGATGCCTCTGCTTTATAGCATTTGTTAGCTTGATCCATTATCTCATAAACGAAAAAATACTGGATTGACGCTGTCTTGTGAACAGGGATGACAAGACTGTGTTTCTGAGAGGAACTCAGTGATCAAGATATGCTGGGAGACCTGTTAAAAAGGCTGTGACATTATCTTGTAATGTAAAATGCAAAGAATTATCAGCAAGGGACAGATGCATCACGAGCAGAAAAATAGCATCCATCATTATTCTCACCTTTTTCTCAGACTATAAGACAGAAAAATGATGAGGAAGATTTTAAGTTTGATTTCAACAACTTCCACTAAGTAAAATTCAGTGTACATTGTAAAATCACAGTAAAAATGGGAACTGTTTTGTTTGATTTATAATGAGCAATTCTTTATTTAGTAACTCTTCGAGTCACTTCCTCATCTCTCCCCGATATTACTACAGTAGCCCAGAAGGGACAAATTAAACACTGCCTCTAGATCTGGCTTTCTGACTTTTTATCTATTTGTTTGTTTGTTCAGGAGGTTGAAGATGGAGGTCCCTGATATGCAGATGAATTTGTGAAACTAGAATTCTTTATTTCAAAGTTAAATATTCAGATAATATATTCATTAATGAACTGAGCTCATTAAAAGTGAAGGTTTTCATTTCATTTTCATGCTCATATGTTCTATAAAAACCTGATCAAAAATGCAGTGAGTAACACAAACTGAGAATTTACAGGTTGTACAAAGTTGTTGGTGCTTCTCTTTTTGAGAAGCACACATGTCAAACTTCAAACCATTTTACGTTATTCAACTCAGAACCAAAGAATTAGACTTGGGCTTCATGCTGGGCCTTGAGCACCGTTAGAAAAGTTAGAAAAAAAATAAATCCCAATACTCCCCTGCTGCTTATCTACCTTTTATCTGGCCTTCCTCTCAACCTTCCTAGATCAGTCATCTTCTCTTCTCCCTCGCTGCAGCTCATCGCCATCAAGCCACATCCCACAAGGCTTCTGTCCTCATGTACCAAAGGAAAGATAAAAGAAAAAGAAACAACTCCAATAACAGCAGGTGTGTGTTGCGACTGCTCTAAATTAAAGACACAACACAGCATGGTACCTTTTCCACAGAATGTACCCAAACAACCTCCAGCATGTTCAAAAGGGGAGGTCAACCTGGAAAAAAAAAACCCTTCAACAAAGACCTTCCTCTCCTGGGATAAACAACTGTATCAACAACCCTCTTTCTGGGCTACAACCAGTTTAACTGCAGCTCTACTACTGAAAGCAAGATTTATGATCTGATCAGGTTTATTCAAGTCAAATCTGAAAGTAAAATTAGGAGATTTCTGTAAAAGTCATTGAATGCTGCCGCTTCTGTTGCTTTCACGAGGACTGTGTGGCGTGTAGGCGATAAATAATGAAGGCATGTGTGAACTGGGATGGCAGACGGCCCCAGATGTTGGGATAAAACAGAAGTGGGTCAGGTGTCTGGCTGATGGCGAGCCCAGCTACATGGCAAGTAAGCTGAGCATTCAGCCCAATCAGAGGATGGATGCTTTTAATGTGTATAGTCTCATCTATACGCAGAAGTAGTCACGCTGCAGGCATCACTTCCAACTGAGGTGAAGGATGTGTAAAATCTGGAGCGTGATGAGTCCAGTGGCTGCAGTTCATTATAGGTCAAGAGTTCAGGTGTGGAGATATGTCACCTGTGTTGCCTGCTCAGGCCACCGGACTAACTTTTTGCATTGGTGCACTTAACTTTTTAATTTGGGTGCAGCATCAAAAAATTTTTTGGTGCACCCCAATTTTGCAGCATCGCTCTTGGCAGCTCATTCTATTTATTGTCTTTTGTGGACAATAATGAGGTTTAGAAAAATGTTTGTCTTTATTTGAAGCATGAATTGGAAAAAAACAGCGTCACTGAACCGAATGAAACTAAACATGTTAAACTCTAAAACGGCTCTTGCAAATAAATCTCTCCTACGGATTTACTTTTATCTTTTTCACAATTCCTGGACTTTAATTTTGTGAAAGGCAGCTCCTCTTTTGCTTTATCATATGCCACGGTTTTGGCTACTTAGACAGCCAGAAACATCCAGGGTTTTTGTTATTCTGTTTTTTGTTTTTGATACATGGCAGCCTCTTATACTTCAGCGTTTTCAACTACCGTAATATTTGGGGGATCTCCCACAAAAAAAGGTCACATTTCTATCTGGTTTACAGCGCCAAGTTACAACAGAAGTCATTCTAGGTTCCATTTCCCCCCGAACAGCTTTATACTGAGTTCTTCTATCAAAAACTAAACAGTCTAATGTTATTTATCTGATTTACATGACGGCATGTCATAGCTGCTCTGAGAGCTCCATCCTAATGCTATGTGCATAAACACGTGTGCGCACACACACACACACACACACACACACACACACACAGGTGAGCACACTTCGGTCAGCGGATAGAGAGCGCGGACGGAAAACACGTCAACCAGCAGAAAATCTGACAACAATTGTTTTTTTTTAAACTCTCCCAGGGGGGTGAAGATGGAAACACTTGCGGTCCAGCGAGGAGCAGCGGTGTGAGTACATAACGTCATGTTCATCATTGGAACGCGCACGGCTAAGTTAGTGGAATCTCCCGTAATTTCTCAAGTCATATTACGGCATAAATGGATCCAGTATTCTTTGTGGGTTTTATTAACATCAACACGTTATCTGTTCTATATTCTAGAGCTGCGTAGCATTGGATTTCTTCATTTTTTGATAATCTGTTAGCCACTGATGAACTTCTTGGGGAGACTTGAGCAGGGTCAGGTCAGGTGATGCGACACAGAGGGGAGGCTGCTGCTGTCCAAACGTATCCAACTCTCATCCAGCTTTTCTGCTTCGTTCTGCTCTGACACAGTGAAAAACTCTTTTTAATTTTTTTAAATTTATTTTACCTTTATTTATCCAGGTGAGTCCCATTGAGATTAGCATCTCTTTTACAACTACAAAAAGTCCTGGGAGCACATGCTGTACCCACTAAAAGCGTGCATAAGGAGGCGGTTTAAGTAGCCCGGGAGAAGTCCTAAGATCGCTTTATAAACAAATATATGCCAGCTGTGCCATCGACGATAAGATAGTGAAGTCAGACCAGACCCTTCATATAAAACAGGGATGGGTGAGAGATTTTGCATTCAATATGAACACAAGACCCCATGACAGATGGGGTCTAAAGCCTTAAGGGATGCAGCTGGAGCATGATTATAAAGAATATCACCATAATCAATTACTGGAAGAAAGGTGGCCATGACAAGTCTCCTTTTGCCAGGGAAATTAAAATATTGCTTGTTCCTAAAATAAAATCCTAGTTTAATCTGAGGTTTTTTGACAAGTTTATCCAGATGAGTTGTAAAAGTAAGTCTAGAATCAAGCCAGACACCAAGATATTTATAAAGAAGCCACCTGTTCTATGGGCTTTCCCTCAATTGTGGAAATGTTGGGAACAGGATGCTGGGAGTGTGTTCTGGAGAAATACATTACTTCTGTTTTACTAGTGTTTAAAACTAGCTTAAGATTTTCAAAATCAACCTTGAGTTGATTTTACCACTTTATTCTCTTTCCCTTTTCCATTTTTGGATCAATTTTTGTAGGTGTTGAAAAGCGCAAGACAGAGAAGAAGCACAAGAATAACCAATAAACTTTTAAATTAGTGAAGATAATAGATAACCACACATGATCAAATTCCGCCATATTCCACATTTTACAATTGATTCCGTGATTCTCGTCAGTGTCGTTCTTCACCGTACGTGATGTCTAATGTGCGCCGCTCTTCATTCAAAAACCAACAGACAACACAGTGTACGGCTGTGGATCAGAAGCAAAGACCCACCCCTTCTCTTGGTTTTTTATCATCGTGTTATCCTTCTATAGTATAGAAGTATAGAATATGCAAACAGACATTCAGAGAGAGTCCTTCACCTAGACCTAGTGATGTGACGTTCACGTCTGAATCTAATCTTTTTAAGGCTCTTCACTCTGAATGATGGGGACCGAGTCCCTGTAAAAAGCCGTTTTTTTCTTTATTTCTATCTATCTGCACGGTGGTATGGTGATTAGCATCGCAGCCTCACAGCAAGAAGGTTGCTGGTTCGAGACTCGGCGGAGTTTGAGCCGGAGGGGGTTGCTAGGGAGGGCTGGGGAGGGGTTAGAAACAGTGGCCTTTCTGTGCGGAGTTTGCATGTATATATGCAATGTATGTATATGTGGGTTCTCACCAGGTACTCCGGCTTCCTCCAACAGTCCAAAGACATGCATGTTAGGTTAATAGATCACTCAAAATTTTCCCTAGGAGTGAGTGTGTGCATGAGTGGTTGTCTGTCTCTCTGTGTTGGTCCTGCGATGGACTGGCGACCTGTCCAGGGAGTACCCTGCCTCTCGCCCGATAATTGATGGGATAGGCTCCAGCCCACCCGCGACCCTGAATTGGACTAAGCAGTACAGAAAATGAATGAATGAATGAATCTATCCATCTATATATTTATGGTTCTTGTTCTGAGGTGAATAAAGTTATTTTGCGTCTTCTTTGAATGGCTCTTTGAAGTGAACGGCTCCCAAATGAACGGCTCCCTTCAAAGAGCCAGAAGTCCCATCACCTAGACCTGTGAAATGTTAGGCGCACCGGTGCGACCAAGAAAAAAAGTTAGTTGCACTCAACAAATTTTCGGTCGCGCTCTAGAGCCCTGCTGCTGAATGATTCTCAGGGGCGTTGTACAGCTAATACATTACTCATCCCACTGTGGGCCTTCACAGCTCATCTGTCCGATGTATCACAAATCCATCACTCTCCACATCTGTCTCAGATGTGCATGCCAACCCGAGACGAAGCCAACATGGGATCATTCTGCATCTGCAAATCCTGCTGTTTTACCAAACAGGTCTTTCATCATAAATCGACCATTAATAGTAAAGCTCATGAATCATACACGGATCGTTTGACTTCAATAATCACAGCAAAGTCTTTGCACAGTCAAAAAACGTGATTACACATTTATTAATGCCTTGTTAAAATTAGATTAAGTTGGAATAGAAAAAAGGATTGACATAAGGAGCTAACAGAGCTAGAAATACTGGGGAAGATATAGGACATCAATGACACTTCTGTAACAAAAAACAATTTAGGAGCTCATTTCAAACAAGGTACTCATCTACCCAGAGTCCTCAGTGCAACTGTTTTACAGTCATTCTCCATCTGCATTAGCTTATAAGGACAGTAATACACAAAACTGAGAGTCTGACTGCAATGGAGAGCTAAAATATCATCTGATAGAGGAAGGAAATGTGCATTTACATCTTTTTAAATTCATTATATAATTTACATGACAGCACAAGTAATATAGGTTCTGCTCCCTTCAAGACTGAAAAGCCCAGTCTTCTCAGATTGATCAGCTCTCCTGGCAACAAGCCACACTTGTTCAGTCTTTTTCTAATTATGCTGTCATGAACTTCAACATTTAACATAATAACTGAGACCTGTGGGGTATGAGATACAACTCTAGAGGTGAACAGTTTATCTGAGCATTGCATAGTCTGGCATTGGGCTGAACTTGCTGGATGGCCACTCCCGGAAATACTGAAAACTAGAGCTGCACATTATCAGACCCCCAATATTAGACCTCTGTCTAACGTCATCAGTCCAGATATTCATGATGCTGCCAATGTTGGCAGATACGAGGTAATTAGGGCGCGCTGTAATGGCAGCAGCACAAGATGCAACACACAGAACGTCTGATGGATTTGTCTTTAGCTCCTTGTGGTTGTACTGTAGGTGGCAGCAGATATGTTCAGCCTCTCCTGGAGTCCCCTACCCCTCTACCATATTTAATCATCTCACTTAATGACCTATTGTTTTTCAATTCAGACAAAGCTTCTAACTGCACCTCACAGAAATGGTCCCTTTTGAATTTACCATCAGTTCTTGGTGCCAAATCTTTACTTCGTTTACATTAGATGCATTTAACACAAGAACGGTCAAGACAGTCATTTTGTCCGTTTTAAAATTTGCATATTCATAACTTTGTAAAATAAAATCATGAAGCTTTGCTGGTGCCTGACTTTTTCAAAAACTACATGAATTTTCATTGAAAATAGTTTTAATATTTAGTATGTAAAGAACAGAGGAAATATGTTGATTTCTACCCATCTCAGCCACAGGCTGTTATTCTGACCGCACAGGATTTTTCACTGTTCTCTTTTTATATTCCCGTCGTTGTGGATCAGATAATGTGGAAGTATTCTATAAATGGTGTATGCAGAAATGGATCAATACTGGATTTTACAACACACTGAACCTCGTAGGAATAAAAGTCCACATCACATTTTGCACTGAAAACCAAAGAAGCTGAACAAGGTTTCTGCAGATGGCTGGCAGAGGAACATCTAGCGAAGTTTATGAAGCTGCACTGCAGTCATATCAACCACATGTGTGTACTGTTGTGCATGCTGCCGTCTTGGAAAGACGGCTAGAATATCTATACCGTCATGACTATCTACACTTATTGACTATGGGGGTAAAACAACTATTTAGAAGTTACAGCCAGCACAGATCAGGTCTCTTCTCCTGCCGCATGGCTTTGCCTCACGTCCTGCAGGTGTCCGAGTTGTTTTTTTTCCTATATTTGTGCTGCAGCTACTTCTAGACTTCAAACAATTAAACTACGCAGTTTAAAACTTATTTGAGTTTTTAAGGAGTTTTAAAGTAAAAACTAAAGTATTTGACTTTACAGAGCATTGGAAGGTAATTTGTCTGTTTTATCAGCTGATCACTCTGATCGATCAGCTTGTGAAATCATTCCGTTATCAGCGATCTGAAAACGCTGATGGCGTACAAGATTATATCTCATATAACTTTCTTTAGCCCCTCAGTAAAAACCTACAGAGACCTGAGCTGGAAGTTAGAACTGAAGGGGAGGTAGCGCTAATTTACATGAGAACACTAGATGATGAGGTTAGACTGGGCAGGGGGGACTTCAGCCTTATGAAGATTTTTGTAGCCCTGGGAGTTCTAGTGTTAAACGTGTTTCTCCTGGTGCTTGGCGTATGTGACATGTTTTGCAGAATTACCTGTATTTGTAGTGCGGCATCTCTCTTCTAACCAACATAGTTCCAAATAGCCCACGTGCTGTTCTGTTTAGCCGTCCTGTTCTTCTGAATCCACATTTTCTTCAATCCTCTTTCCAACACCACAACACACCACTCACTTCATGCGCTATATTGCTGCAGCTGTTAGCAGTCTATATGATGCACCATTAACGCACACAAAGCATGATTGCACAGTAGCGCTTCGAACATCATGTCACTTCCTTAAAATATCAAATAGGGATTACTATTTATTGCAGTCTAGGCAGTTGTTGTGATATGTATATCGCGCAGGCTAATATCGCGATGAAGGTAAATTTTCGATATATTGTGCTGCCCTACTGAAAACCATCGTGAATGTTGAAAATAGTTGAAAGTAACCTTTTCTCATTGTATAATAATGGACTTCAAATTATTTGGAAATAGTCTTATAACCACTCCAAGATTGATGGGAAACTAATATTTTTAAATAGAGGCGTTCACACATAAAGATCAATAAATCAATACCTTTGAGTAACAGCACCTGGCTGATACTTGCAGTCTTAAGTCCTCTTAGCAGTAAGGGTTCACTTGGTTTTTCACAAACTGCTTATGCATTTTGGCTCAGGTTATGTTAAATAAATGACACAGTGCAATATGTGTTATTTATTTGAGGTTGTTTACTTAATTTTTATGACCCCGTAAAGATCTATTTTGTATAATGACATGCTTTTTAAGATGATTAAATGTTCACTGTAATTATGGAAATCCCTTGGTTTGGCTCCAACTGTCAACATGGCCTCGAGAGAAAACTCAGCTACATCCAACAAACTAAATTTTACATTTCTTCTCACACTGAAGCTGAAATTATTCTACACATGCGAATGCTGCAGTATCCACAGATACTACCTAGCCTATATTCTGTCAGTGTCACAGTGAAACCACCCCTGCATCCCCAACTTTTACTTCTCTCTTCAACTTAATGGATGATTGTGGAGACAAGGTAAATTATTTTCCTGTGACAACAGACAATGCATTAGCCTTTCCCATTCGTCACCGTTTACAATCCATCTACCAAACAGAAACAACAACATCAATCATCAACAAAGCCATACACAAGACAATGGGAACACCAGGGGAGACAGTGACAGATTCAAACTGGATCCGTTTTAGAAATTCCACGCCACAGGTTCTAAGTGTTTACGAAATGCACACAGGTCATTTTACTATAGATTAGAGTGGCTAAATAAATTGAGTGTGAGGCAGCAGGAATAAGAAATATAGCAGTATTTGTTCAGGAGCTTGTTGAACACCACCAAATCTCCAATATGAAGACCCTGAAAACTATAGCTGCCATACATATACTGATGTGTGCAATTCCATGAAAGTGTCTCAATTTGTGGAGGTCCACCACCACAAGCTACTTCTGTCATCTGCTTTCAATTGCCACTTTAAACCTCATCTCTTTTTCTACACCTTTCTTTCCTTTTTTCTTTTATGGCAAATTAAATCTAGCCAAGCAACTCAGAGCAGTATTTCAGATTGCCCATTCACCTGCTCCGTATACTGTTAGTTTTTTCTTTCCCTATCTGGAAGATAAGTAGTTGCACAGGAATACTACTAACAACCCTCAGTTGTAAAGTAGCTCTCTATAATAGGTTGACATTGGTTGTCAGACTGAGGTGAAAAAAATATTTTGCTTTTGGGGTTTTTTTTTATAAAAAGGAAACACTGGTTTATATTATATTCATTAAAAGCCTACAAATGCCAATAACATATAGATATCTAACATTGAATGGGTGCCTAAAAGTGCCACAGAAATGAATGAGCGCATGCAGCCTGATGTAATGCTGTGTGTGGGTTTTTTTATTATTTTTGCTTCACTTCAGGTAGCGCTAACGTAAACAAACTGTCTTTTTGTTGTTTTCCTGTTCGTCTGAACAAGCATCTCAGTGTTACTTCCTGTTTTGGCTTGGTGGGCCAGAACAACTTCCTCCTATCCATCTTTTCTTTACACAAACAGAAACTCATGCTGCAAACAGGAATTGTTGAATCACTGGCAAAAGAGAACAAAATTTACATTAACATAATCTTCCTGCTGTAAGCTCAAAACAGCTGAAACAGATTAAAGTGATCAAAAACCAAGTAAGCATTAATTAATATTACATGCCAAAGCAACCAGCAGAAAAAAAGAGAAATTCTGCAAGAATTTGACACAAAAAAAGAAGATATCAATGTCAAGACTGGGCGGAGAGGAAAAACTCAATCAATATGGTAAAACTCTTGACACAAATTACCCAAGATCCCGTAAAGGCCGCTTTCTCCCAACAGATGGGAACCAATTAGCTACCTGACTCCAAGAATACACTTGGGTAGCCGTGTGGAGCCAAGATGCAAATGAAGCACAGGGGAAGGTAGGAGCGGACCTGCCAACGTCCTGAGAGGGGAGAAATTAATGAAGGAGACAGTGCAGGTGCACTTCTGGAAAATGGAAAGAGAATAAAGTAGGAAATGATGTATGGATATTGCACAGAATTAGACTGAACTTCCAATAGAGGTTAAAGTAACAACTAGCAGATGGTAAAAATAAGTATAGTCGAGAACATCGTCCAGTCGTCCTTCCAATGACTTGACATATTCAACTTAACCTCTTAAGCCCCAATAGTCTTTTTGGGGTTTCTACTTGAAAATGACATACACAAAAACAATGGATGATTTCTCTGCCATTAAACGCTATGTAAACCATTTTGGTATCAAAATAAAGCTAAGACTTGTGACATTTCATCAGAGGTGAAAGCATCACCACAGATGCCACAGTGTAATTGAGGATGGAAAAAAATTAAGAATTTTTTCCTCGCCTCAGTATTTCTTTCAGTATCATAGCATATGAACTAGTGGTGCAACTAGTGCAACTTTTTACACTACACCTCTACAGGGCCATTTCAAAGTTGGGAATACATCTAAAGGTTCACCCCTCAGCAAACTTAAAGACAATGTTTACCATCATCCTCTGACTGCTCACACAAGACAGGCAGTTGTGAGATAAAGCAAAGTAAATATTGGTAAGTGTAGGTGATATAAGGAGACAGATTTAGTTGCAATGGTGCACAATTCTATAAGTCTGTAATCTGGAGCACTTCTAGGCTGGCATGGAAATAAATACAAAGGAGAGACATTATATCGGTATTTAAAAATCTATTTTTGGAAAACATAAAACAATGCATCCATGAATGTCCAAGAAAAGAGCACTATTGTCCAAAAGTAGCAAAGTAAATTACAGCATTAAAAGACTCACTTGATACAAACTTGACTATAAAAAAATATATATATAACATCCCTGCTTCAAAAGTAACCAGACGTGTAGATTTTTTTTATTCTTAGGTGTATCTTGAAGCAGATGCAAACAATTTTGTATGGATGCAGTCACGGAACATAATCGAGAGTTTGTGGTCTAAACAAAATAAGTTTATAACAGTTAATCAAGAATTTTCAGGCCAGGCAGATCAAGAAATTTACACCGCAGTTCAATAAGTTTTCGTTCAACTGCAATAAAAAAAACAAGTATCAAGAACTACATTATGTTAATGACAGGCATCAAAGAAAAGATTTACATTTAAAAGCTCCAATGTTTAATTACAAATTAATGATGGCAATTCAAAGCTTTTAAAGATCCATTGAGTGTTTTGAAAGCAAATATTAAGACACAGTTTGGATTTTATCAACTTACTGGAAACTACAAACAATATAAAATGCTTCCAGGGCGTTTAACATGCCTTGCAAAAACTGAATACAAGGTAATACTCCAACATGGGGAACAACATTTGCTCCTTTCACCCTGATCTAAATCTGCAACTTCAAGGAACTAAGCCATCCCAGCTAATCCTCCTTGAATTAATGGGATGCTGTCAACCTGGTGTTAGAACTTTGCCAAAGTGAAGAGAATCAGTAAAGCTGTTGCACCTTTTTTTTTAATCTAATCCGATCCCTGTCCTTATTCAGCTTATGTTGAAGATTATGGAGCGGTGGCAAAAGCTCTTATCACATATTTCACCTTACATAAAGTGTTATAGCTGCATCCCACAGCCAAATTCAGGTAAAGGACTTGGTAGGCAAAGCCCGTTGACAATAGTTTCTGGAGAGGTTGGAATAATGATTAACTCCCTGTGTTATAAAGAGTGACATGTTGTTTGGGGGGGATTTACATTTCTAGAAAAAAACAGAAGAAAAAAGACAAAAAATGTCATCATGTCTTGTTAAGTCATTACATGAGATTTCTGTAGTTCAAAGGCAAGTAACTATAGCAGACAGTATGCACAATACTGAGGTGGATCCTTCAAACAAGGCTACTTGAAATAAAAAAACTTTTTACACTGAAGACAAGATTTTTTAAATCACAACTAAAAGTAATAAAGTCTGATCTGATTGTATTTATTAGAAAGTAATCAAACTTGTAAGCTGATGTATCTTTAGATGTATCAAATCATTAATCCTTATATAATTATAAGCCAAGCAAAGATTTGCATCCCTAGAAGCCCATCCACAAGCGACTTGTTTCATTTGAATTTATGAAGGCACTGATGCCTTTCTGAGCAAATATATACCAATGGACATCTTTAAAATCCCTAAATGGTCTCGGAACCAACAAATCAGGTTGGAATTTGCAGCAAAGCCCCACATACACATTAACATCTTTAAAAATGTTGCATAAGTCAAGTTCTTTATCTTCTTCTTACAATTTGAACAACTGAAACCAAGCGATTCAATTTAAATCACTGAGTGCTCCAGATGTTTGTTCTTTCTCATTGCTTAAAACAAAGACTGCAATGTCTCTGTGAAATACCTCAGCAGCTTTAATATTACTGAAAGCCCAAATCTGTGAGATTTAATAGAACATGTGTTGTTTTTTTTGTTTATCCAGATGAGAATGCTGCCATTTGGACTTGAGATCTTATTAGTTTTGAACTATATTAACAGCTCAGCTAAATCCATCACGTTTCACTTGAAATCTAGAGTGCAATCAGATTTGTTTTTGACTGCCCGTCCCTCATTGCCAAACCCTAACTCCCTACAACTTTGTCCAAACAAGCAACTTATAAATTCATGTGACTGTAGTTTAGAGGATTCGCTTCAAATCACCCATTGTTAACAAAGTAAGGACAAAAAAAATTGCAGGAATGTAAACCCTTCCAAGACAGTTTGACCCAAAAAATATAAACTGAGATCTCATTTAGTCCGAGTAGTGGAAGATTCTGCATGAATCGTCGCACTGACTGAACTCCTGAACCAAGACATGCATCCAGAGCAACCATCTCAGTGAAAACTAGGGAGGATAGGGACCTTTTCTACCAAAGCAGTTTGAGAGCTGGTTCAAAGTCAATGGCTAACTTACAGGCAGTTCTTGTGATTTTGTGAAAGAACTAGCTCCAAGCCAAACAACTGTTGCTACAGAAGAACCAGTTACTTGCTGGGACAGAGTAAAGACTTTGGAGACCAACCAGACTAACACAAATGGTGGTACTGACATGTTTTAGAAATGGATGGATGTAAAATCAAAGAAATATTGTCAGCACAAGAGCTCATAGAAAGAGTCCAAATGTTCTGGATGAAGGGGCATTTAAAATCTTCAACTAAATTTATAAACCATCTCTGCAACTGCACTTATATTTACATGTGTTGAATATATTAATATTACCACTGACAGTTTATAAATTCAGATTAACAATGCTGTTCATAAATACTCTTCAGCATTTGACCATGCAAAGTGTTCATAAACAGTGTTGTTTAAAGCAGCATTTATAAACTTGACTGGTGATACTTAGGCATCAATTTGCAAGTGATGTAATGTGGTGGCTCTATTGTTATTGACTCGTTTTTGTCACCAGTCAAGAACTAACGCCAACTCAGAATTGGCTCAAGCACCTGTCTTGAACCGGAACTGGAACCACTTTGGTTGAAAAGACGTAATGGTGACAATTTCAACCTTATATGACTGGCTGTCTGAAAAGAAGTGACAGTGAAGATATCAAAGATTTACTGAAAAGTTCAGAGGTCTTTAACTCAAACCACTCATAGCCTCACAAAAAAGCCCAGACCTCAATAGAAAACACGATAGTAAATTAACTTTTGCTCTTGTTTCAACACTTGAATCTAATTTAAAACTTGAAACTAATTACTTATTAAATAAAGAAACAATCTATTAGAAACACACTAGTAATGTTGTACTAGTTTGTTTTGTTTTTTTAAATAAAAGTAAATGTCTTAATTAAGCATCCCCTGGAGGAGTTGGAAGAGAAAACACTGAATGGAAATTCCTGATGTGTTTGGAAAGGATGCGCCCTAAAATGATGAAAAACAGTGGCTTCAAGCAAATTACTAAAAATAACCAAATAAAGTCAAATTTATTGTTGGCAGAGCAGTATTGTGCAGGCTCCTGAACAGCTACAAGCTAAAATTAATTGTGATGTTATACTTATACTTAAAAGGTGCAGCATGTAAAAAAAAACTCAAGGACAAAAAAATGTAAGATATCATTAAAGGGAGATTGTGTAAGAATTACTGCCACTTAACATCGGAATTGTGTATCACATTCTAATGTGTAGTCCATTCCAGCACTTTCTCAAACCCGTATTGCAACAACGGTAGCTGCTGTGTGTCAAAAAGCCTTGACAACACCGACAAAAGCACGTCATCCAACAGTTCATGGAGTGTTCACTCAGATAAAGAGGTTTGTGATGTCATAAATATTGCAAACTGCATCCCATCATTAGTGTGAGTGTGTGAGATGGGAATTGTGGCTTCAACAGGTCTTCTCCATTTGTTCTGCTCAGCTACTGAACCACGTTCATTCACTGTGCTGATTGGAATCACCTCATGATCCTACAATAACGCGGCATGGAGATGACTTGTTGAAAACATCATTCCAACCTCTGCTATCCAATAAGTATACATACTACACATACAGTGAAATTCGGTTCTACTCACCTGCAGGGGAACTGTATTTTTACGTGGTTTCGATCGCTTTAAGTCATGGTAAACGGCGGTTTTCAGTCGCGGTAAAGCTAGGCTAAAAGCCGGTGGGAAGGCTTTATAAGCTGCTTTTACTGGGACAAAAAGCCAGTGCTGTGTTGAGGTCATCCATCGAGGCCAGTTTCTCTGTTGAGATCCACTGGCTGGGAGGTTTAGCTCACCTCCATTAACGGCAGACCGTTGAGAAACCGTTGAGAACGGCATTTGCATTCTTGGATCTCAGCGCTGCGGAGTTATTCCGCGCTGGTGCTATTCGTCTCTTACCGGCGGTCGTATTTTCAAGATAGCAGACCATAATGGCGCTTCCCTACCGGCTTACCCGTCATACATATGAACAAATCTAAAATTCTTCGCTTACGAAAATATGTCAGATCATTAGTGGAGATCATAATACACCAATGATAACACATATATACACATGCAGATATCGATTTTGACCAGCAAACAACAGAACATTTTACACAATGTCCCTTTAAAAACTGTGTTTCTATTGGAATGTAATCACCTGTAGTGCAGTCATCGCTGCACCTGAGACCACCGGATTCACTTACAGATGAAAACATGTATGTCTGAAAAAGTCACCATCCATTCACAATTGTGGTTGGCATTTGTAGTAAATTCTATGCCCATTTTTACCCTGGATATTAGTGATTCTCACACACTGTACCTTATATTCCCAGAGAAAATGCTACCAAAACTTCTTTTGTGCTTACATTTCACATATGATGTGTAACATTACGCTATAATGCTCCTGGATTTTTTATATTTGCTCCTGCAAATATAAAAAATTATTGTTTTTATTTGACTTAGATAATAACTATTACAAATTTGCTAACTATTCTGTTTAAAAATACATTGTCAATCAATTTTAGTGCACTTCAATGTACCTTCACATGTATCAAATTGTTTTAAAAGAAAGACAAACATATTACTCTGTTTAACCCACGTAAGATGAGCAACTAAATCAAATGACAAAGCTAACTCTAAGCCCGCGGATATGCCTGATTTTTTAATTATGTGCACATGGTTATTGTGGCTGCATCACATATTGTACATTAGTTTAAAGCGTTCTTTTTGGGTAAATCTTTAGAAACACAACATGTTTGCGAGCCGCAATATGTGAGTGAGTAACCAAATTAACCAAGTACTAAGCCCCTTTATTGTCACAATTTTGTTAAGATCCTACTAATTTTTGCAACTACACAAACACATGCAAGTATGTGAACAATTACATTCAGAGCTGGTTACCTACGCAAACATAAAAAGCAATATTCTTGGCCTAACCTGCCCATATAGATGAAGTCCTATTGAAGAGTGATAAGTATACCCACTGGACAAAAGACAAAAGTCATTAACTTGTTCATTTACTTTATGACCTTTCAGAATTAAAATGAATATATGGGGCATGGTTAATACATTGTGACTGCTGACTGAAATTTGATTTCAGCGTGTTAGGCGAATTATCCAGTCCAGCTACTTTCACCTGAAAAACCTGGAAAAACACAGAAATGGCAGTTCAAGCCTTTGTGTCGTCATGCTTAGACTATTATAACTTACTATGACTATGTTACCAGCTTACAATTTGTAAAACACTGTCCAACAAGACCCCACATCTCTCCTCTGTACTCTACATCAACAGCTTTTAATAAATGTAGGATTCAGTTCAAAATCCTCCTTCTTGTCCATAAAGCCTTGAACAAAATGGCTCCAGAATACATCAGTGAATTTTTAACACCTCATATCCCCACCACATCCCTGAGGTCTTACGATCAAGGCCAGTTTAAAGAACAGTCTTCCTCTGGGAGTCAGGCCAGCAACCTCTCCTGGGTGTTTTATATAACAGCTGAAGAACCATCTCTTTGCAAAGTGTTTTTGTTTTTGACTTATCAGGGTAGAATTCGGTTTTGTGTTGTTCAATTTGGTTGATTTTTTTCCTCAAAATATTTTTTTGTTTGTTTATAACCCAGATTTTAAAGCTGTAAGATAAGTAGAAATGAACATAATGTTACCTAAAAAATAAATAAATGATTGATTCATTGATACTTATACACATTCACATAATCATTTACTTGTAGAGAGGTGAATGTTGTATTAATCAAATTCTGCTGCGATTAAAACATCTTTTAGTGAATTTTTTTGTTTT
>JBBBVU010000019.1:6327717-6339094 GCA_037177055.1 Atherinosoma microstoma
CCCTAGAGGACATCGCTAGCTCTCGCTACCACAGCAGAGCCACCAGCATCATCCAGGACTCCTCCCACCCTGGTCACCATTCAGGTAGGCGTTAGAGGTCCCACAAAGCCCGGACAAACAGACTCAGAGACAGTTTTTTCCCCAGAGCCATCACGACTCTGAACACTAAGGCTGTCTCAGCACAGCCAAGCCAACCCTGTTGATCTGAGGTGCCCTCTCAGATCTGTTTAGTGTACATATGCAACATGTGTATATTATATATACAATTTTATATTTAATATTTACTGTAATTTATCACTTCCACTCGACACTTTAGTTTTTTCTTATTGTATTTTTATTTATTGTATTGTAATGTTGGTACCAATGCGGAGTAAGCGCTCGTAAATCTCGTTATATGGAAACATATAATGGCAATAAAGGCTTTTTGACTTTGACTTTGACTTTGATGATGTCCACTGCTTTACTGCTGTAAACGGAATAGCCTCCCCTTTTATCCACGCACATAGCCCATTAATGCAGTGGTTATTGTTAGTCGCTTTTCTCTTAATTTCTTCTCTCTTTTTTGTGAAGCATCTAAAGAAGGTGTATTTACTTGAACTGGAAGTGTGGAAAGGGGAAATAATATGTGCTCTTCAATCAAAGTATTAAAGATAAAACAACCTCTCCATATTCAAATATTCTTTAGCATTAAAACTCACCCTTTTGATTGCGACCTGTTAGAGTCTAAAGTTTGCTGCGCTCTGATGTGGTTTAAATCAGCCGAGCTGCCTGAAGCCCCTTTGTCTTTGAAGCCGAGTTTAGATGAATTCGGGGAATTTTGCCTTCGTGGTCAGATCAAACACATGCAAATCTATTGAGGTGCAAATTAGAGCAGAACTCTTTAAAGCTGGAATATATAGCTTCTACTACACTGAAATAGTAAATTAATAAAATATATCTCATGAATTATCTATCTAAGTGTTGTGGCTCACGTCTTTTCTCAAGTTAAATACTCTGCACTGTAAGTCCTATAGCAACACTACAGAACTTTGGCAGATTTTTGCACTTTAGTGCCCCCAAACATGGCTAACACAGCATCTGTCTTGCATCCTATCTCTTCTCTGAACTCTTTCCAACCAGTGAAAGCCAATCCAATGTTGACTTTTGTCTTATCTCTTACTCTGTCACTTTTTCTCTTTCTTTTCCTCTCATCTTTCAATAATATCCTCTTGCATTTCTTTGCTGAATCAGCCATGGAGCACATCCAAAATGGCCAATGTGTTGATATCCAGTTGCTAGCACGTGACATGGTCTAGAACGTGCACTGAGCTGGGGAAAAGTGTGGTTTCTCAGCCCCGGGATGCAGCGGGGCAACAGCTGCTTCAAGAAAGCATGATGAATGTCAGTGTGTCATCAAAACAAGTCAGAAGCAGAGTTTTAAGGTCAGTAAGGTGAGTATTGCTTGTGCCGAGTGTAAGCAAAGACTCATACAGTATGTCTGAAATCAGAATTCTCAATTTGGTTTCACTTTACTTTGACAACAGTTTAGAACATGTTTCATTATTGTCCCCTGCAAAACCTTCCCACCATTTTTCTTCATGGAACGCATTTCATCCATCTATCGCTACATCTGTCGCTATCTATCTATCCTGCTGCAGCTGTTAATAGTCATTGACATGATATTGAAATATGTCTGCTTCGTGTTCTTTTGGAAGCATTGACGTTAGATTTAACCGGAGGGGATGTTAACCGGTGGCTTTAGATGCTTGGAAGTCTACTCTTGGTCTTCATGACGAGAGTCAACATCTTCTCAGCTTCCAGAGTTTTTTCTGATTTTGAAATTTTTTAGACTGACTTAATTTCATGCTTTAAAATCACAGCTGATTGTTGTTAGGGATGACAACAACACAAAAATCATGCAAGAATTTCAATAGTTTAATTGGAGCAAACAAAAGCAACAGAGCAAATACACATGGAGTCTAAAATGTTCTGCCTTATCAAACACAAACCTTCAAAAACAATAAATCACTTAAATAAATAAGCTGGACAGTGTTAACTTAAATAAACCACACAGTCAATTGAAGCAGCTTTCTGCCATTTGCAGCCTTCTCCGTTCATCACTGTCCTGCTCTGTTATTTTGCTGTTTAATGTCTTATCATTTAATTTTCCTGACATTTCATTTCCACCTGTGGATTGCAACAAAAATGGAAAACTGAAGAAGGGTTGGAAAGTTATTTTAAAAACCACAAAAAGCAAGCCAATAGAGGCGTCACTGCTCGGGCAGCTCACAGCACACAACAACCAATTCTGCTGTCCACAGTGCTGAAACCACAGCTCCTGTAATGATTCGATGCGAATGGAATGCCTGCATCTTAGTTCAGAAACATCCTCAAATCATCATCAAAATTCAAAAATACACCAATGCATGTTCACTCCTGTTTATTTGCCATTTGTTTTAGGATTCGTATGTATGAATGTCATTTCACTGCAAAACAAATTTACCTAAGGGTATGAATAAAGGAACCCAAAACTGAACCTGAACTCTAAGTCAGTATTGGGCACAGCGGCCTGGGCTGCAAAAATGTTTTTAGTATAGTTTTCCACGGTAACAAACTTGCTACTGACCCATTCAATAACGCAACACAAATGAATGATATGGGTTGCTTTGTAAATCCAGTAATTAGAATGTAGCGCTGCCATGCTTGGATGACCAAAGAAGGAATAAATGCAAAATCATCTCAAATAGTGAAGACAAACATTTGGAAATTTGAATGTAGTAAATGAATAAAAACAAAACACTGGAACACTTTAGTTAAATCCTTTAAATTTAAGAAATATTGGGATCCTTATGGAAAATAAAATTAACTATAACCTGAAAGTGGGTAGGTTCCACATAGGCTATAGGCCACAGTAGGCTAAATGACTATTTCTCAATGCCAGCACATGCTGTTATATATACTTGATTTGTACTAAACTACAAAAGTCATGGTTTCCAAATATACCTGTATTGGGATCTATCAGTTTGGCGGAATAATTTTCACACAAAAGCCAAATTATACACTGAGCTGGAGGAGAAGAAAGAAAGACATTCATACCGAGGGAAAAAAAAACTTATATGTGGATGAGTTTATATTACAGGAAGTGCATCAAGTCCAATAAAAACAGGATATAAATTTGACAAATTCTTACCAGTGAAGGGGTGAAAATTACAGACAGAACGCACCTCAGACTGGATTGAAATGATCAGACATAGTAGGCAAAATTAAAATCACACCTTTTTCTTTTCTTTACATCACATAACATCAAGTCTGACCACATCTGAAACATTCACCTTACACATCTCAAAAATTGTTCTGTAAAACGCAAGAAGCTCTGACTAGATTAGAATCAAATCTAACTCAGCTATTATCACAATATCAAGATAACACTTAGCACAAGGAGCTCATGTCGCATGCCGACACTTGGAGGATGACTGACTCAGCTTGATTGACAACAGTGAGTCCCTGAAGTGTCTGACTGTGGGCGTCTTTTAAAAAGCTGTAAATCCAGGCAGTTTGTGTATATCTCTCTGCAGACACACTATTATCCACTCGCTTCCTTCCCTATCTATCCACTCTTTTGTCTTTCTCACATTTTTTCCCTTCCTGACTCACTCCCTGATCTCTCCATCTAACTGATTCTCTCGCCTTAGTCTGGCTGTGGGTGATCGATGATCTCTCACTAATTTAGTTAGCAACACATGCGGCTCAAGTTCAACACAATGTTTTATAATGGGTGGTGGTTACATGTCAGCAGTTGGTCATGTGCAGTGTGTAAAATGAGCCAGCTGTATTAACATCTGTGTCGCAGCCTGGAAATGAAGAAGAAATTGAATTTTGAGGCCGACCGCTTCTTATTTCAGAAAGCTGACCTTCAGTTCTAATACTAAGTGGAGATGGATGAATGCACAGCAGCAGCCTACCAAACTGCATCCACTCCAGCAGGGGATTTTAGAGGTTACTGCACAGCCTCCTGCTGCGTCCACCAGTCCTTATGAGAGACTCATAATCAGAGCAACAATACAAAGACACGAGAGGATTTTAAAACAACTGCACTAGACTGAAAACAGCTGCTGAGAGCTAGGAAGTAACATTAAAGATACATTAAATAGCTGCAAAGAGATATATGATTCAAATAGCCAGACTCAAGAGTTATTAAAATGAAAATCAATAAGGATGACAAAGATGTGCAAAGTGTGTACAAAGACTCAAAATGACTACAAGAAAATGCAAAATGACTTAAGAAAAGATGAAAATAAAACTTTCTACAGATAAAAAAAATCACTGTAGAAATTACATTAAGGTGGAGATCAGCGAAATTACTGCACTGTCAGAAAAAGTCCTATCTCTAACACAAACTGTAGACAAAGGCCCTCATAATGATTGAAATAAGAAAGTAAGAGGGTAAAATGAACAAATTGAGAAAGTTATGTTGTAGTTTTTGTTATTGTAGTTGTACTTATTTGGGCATACCAATTTTAGTGTGACTAAATGAAAATTTGTCATAGATACAAAAAAAATTATACATATATATATATTTATTTTATTATTTTTTTTTCCCTCCTCTTTTTTTCCACTTGTCTTGTCCAGCATTGTAGCAAACAGAATGATGGTCCGGATGCTGTGTTGTGCCAAGCAAATTTGCTTTACCAAGAAGGGCTTTTATGTATATAGCCCCTCTTGATAATCATATTTCTTTTTTTCGCCTTTTATATATTTTGTTTGTTTATTTTAAATGATTTACCCGGCCGGAGGGGACAGAAAAAGAATAAAAAGAGAACAGAAAAGAAAAGAAGAAAGAAAAGGAAAAAATGAGACAAAGAAACGACATAGAGAAAACGATGCAATCCAACCAAACTATTAACAACCTACTACACTTAAACAGATACACGACAGAGAATATCTCCCGTTCCTTGCAGGAAGGCAAAGCCAACAACTGTCAGGAGCATCCGAGGAATATAAACTAACTGAGAAGAAACCGTGTAACTGGACTAACACTAGCAACAGGAACATACAAAGAAAACTAGTTTAGAGTATCTATTGTTAAATAAAGCTACAACATAGTGACTGTGTCAGCATGCTTGTATGGAGCGAAGACGGTTCAAGGAAGAGTGATCATGCAGATGCCACCGCACCTGCACAGAGGTCAGAGGCAGGCCAGAGGCCCCCCAAGACCCGGTCGATCAGCAGCTTCCCCAGATCACGGACCCCAGTCCTCCCACCACGGAGACGGCCACAGGCCCGCCCAGGAGGGCGGCAGAGGGAGGCCCCAGCCAGAGCCCGCCACAGCCATGAGGCACAGGCCCCGACGGGCCAAGATCAGCAGCTGCCGGCCCCGATGGGCACCGGCCACCCGGGGCAGACAGGGCCCAGGGCCCCAGTCCCAAGAGCACAGGAGCGCCCCCCACAGACATAGAGCATGCACCGCCGCCCGGGGGGGTCCCGGTCCCCCCAGACGGCCACCCAGCGGGGGACAGTCCGCCCCCCAGTGCCCCAGCTGCGCACCCCAGGAACCCGGCCCCCACCCTCCCTCTACACCCCTTACCCTGCAGAGAACCAGAATTATTCTGCTTGTCCTTAGAAATCAACGTTACACATTCACAAGCTTTAATATGCAAGTAACCGGTGAGGGCAGTGTAAGGACCAATTTGACCTGATGTAAGGTCACAGCAGTAAAAATGACTAAATGTTTCAAAGATAAGCTTCTTGATCAAGTCCAAAATCTCCCACATCTTTACATTGTATCATTGCTGCCACACAGTGACTCACAAGCTTGTCACAGTAGCCGATGAGATATCAGTACTAATTTAGAAGTTGATGTGGAAACATGAAAAATTAAGTAGAAATAAATCTGGGACTGTTATGTTCATGCATGAGGGAAAATGATGGAGAAACAAAGGGGGGACAGTGCCAATTGGGTGTTTTGTCCACCAGTCCTCAGACGGCTTAGGTGGTTCATCAATTTCACAAACCACTGGTCTACTGAGATTACTTAACCAGTCAACAGTACTAGTAGTGGTCAACAGTACAAGTCAAATAACTTTCCTATTAAATTATTCATGTAACTGATGCAGAAGACAGACAAAATGCTCCGTATCCATCTTTAGCATAGAGCATAATTGGGCCTACGTTGCACTATACTATGGAATTATGATTTCAGACATAGTTGAGGACTTTCTTCATGGCTCGACCAACTGTGGACTCAGAGTTAGTTGAACCTCCTTTTGGGAACAGGCCCCTGGTGTGGCAGGGAATCTGAAGTACATGCATAAGGGGAATACAAAATAATAGATGAAGTAAGACTAACTACATTCAAAACTAATCCAAAAACTACAGAACACACAGAAGTACAAAGACACCTTGAAACTAATGCTTCAAAGACTTGCAGCTTGGATGCCATGTGATAGGGTCATTAGCGCTTGTTGGTGTGGAGTGTGTAAGATGAACCGGCCTGTGAAGAACTGGGCTGTGAGATTATCTTAACGTTTATGAAGCTGCTTGGAAATGAAGCATATATTGAAATTTTGGGCTGGCCGCTTTCTATTTTCTATTTAGGAAAGCTGACCTTCAAATTCTAATTCTAAGTCGGGGTGGATGAATATATTATCGACATTATACAGTATGCTTTGTGCATAGAAGCAGCCCATCAGACTGCAGCCACTCTTGCAGAGAATCTTAGAAAATTCTGCTCAAGCTACCTGCCACATCCACAGGTCTAATGACCTTGTTATAAGATGAGCTTCAGGGAGGAAATTTCATACATTTTGATATGAACCACACCATGATAGTAAATGTGCACACCTTCACACCTGGATGGCACCTCTTCCCATCGGCTGCATCTCCTCCCCACCTCTGATTCCAATTCAGCTCCACTAATCCACGATAGAGCCACAGCAGGGTCTCCAGAAATCAGTGACTCGGTCAGATATTTTCTATCCATGAGGGATTATCTCAGCCTGCCTCCAGAAAGTTGGAGAAGAAGGGAAAAAAAGCTCCATATCTTGTGTTAACAGGCCCCCTAAAGTAGGCAGGGGATGGAGTTTTTCCTTGCTCTGGAGGTTTATTCATCACAGTAAAAGGGATAAGCTAATTTTTTGAGGAAAGCGTTACATTAAGTGAAGTTACCTTTCACTTTAAAACCTTACAGACCATCAGCTAAGAGAAGCATCTACCGCTTAAATCATCCGGGGTCCAAGAAGATTTAATTAAGTTGTGAAAAGTGAATGCGTGTAGTTGTAGAAGTATGTCCCTTTTGTTCATAGTGTGTATCTGTCAAAATGAGAATGGAGCTAACAGTAGAGGTTTCAGTTCAGTTCTCATAGCAGATCACATGGTTGAAGCTTTCATGCCATCTGTGCCTCTGTTTCATCATCTCTAGTGAAGAAGTAACAGGGCTTATCAAAGGACACACAAAAACAGCACTGCTAAGGAGGACATTATGTTGTCTGACAGTACGTAGGCTACATATCTCTGATCTTGCTGGGTCTGATCAGCATAGTGACGGTATCTTTACAGCAACTACCACATGTTCATGCAAGTATCCAGATATTCAATTAGAGGAATTTAGAGGAATGAAAACAGATACGTACATAAAATGTGTGCAACCTCCCTCTGATGTGCTCCACTTGTGTTTGTACAAGGAGATGCTGCTCTGTGTCTGTTGCTGTGGAAGGATTACTAAACAGGCCAACCAGGCAAAAGCTCAGCTCTGCACCAGAGCTTCTGTTAGAAGAGGTGAGAGGGAGATAACAAACATGTTGGAAAATCAATCAAATAACAGATTAAGAAGTGGTTTTAAAATAAGGTCTAAAATTACTTAAAACTTAAAATAAGTCTAAAATTACTTGAAAAAGGGTCTGCACGCTGGTGTGGTGGTTAGCACCGCAGCCTCACAGCAAGAAGGTCACTGGTTCAAGTCCCAGGAAGAGTTTGAGCCAGAGGGGGTTGCTGAGTTCAAGCTGGGGAGGGGTTTAAAATAGTGGGCTTTCTGTGTGGAGTTTGCATGTTCTCCCTGTATGCGTGGGTTCTCACCAGGCACTTCAGCTTCCTCCCACTGTCCAAAGACATGCATGATAGGTTGATTGGTCACTCTAAATTCTCCCTAGGAGTGAGTGTGTGCGTGAATGGTTGTCTGTCTCTCTGTGTTGGCCCTGCGATGGACTGGCAACCTATCCAGGGTGTACCCTGCCTCTCGCCTGATGGGATAGGCTCCAGCTAACCCAGCAAGAAATTGGATGGTCCCTGAATTGGATTAAGCGGTACACAAAATGAATGAATGAATATATATATTCACATCATCCTCCCAAATTTTCATAGTCGGCCTCCAACTGAAAAATGACCATAGCCTAAACATCTGGGCAGCCCTTCAGGATCATAACAAAGCTTAATTTCTCCGTTTCTTTTCCTCTGAGGTAATGATTGACTTTTAGAGTTTAATGACTTCAAGAAAAGTAGAGTATTTTGCATTGGTTGTGTGTACATACACAGTTATATTCTGACTAAGTACCATAATCTGAATAAGACAATATTATGATTATACCATTCAAATGAATTTTATGTTTCAGTTTAAGTTACACAGCATGATCAAATTAAACACATGATCAAAACACAAAGTCAAGACACACAAAGTCTAAAGTGTGTCTTTGTTTTTACTGCAGTCTTACTTTTCTGCACTGAACTCAGATGGAGCTGGTGTTGCCAGATTTTGTGATAAAAAAAAAACAGCCCAGTCTCTGAAAACAAGCACAAACAAATAATGATGTTGTTGGAAATTAAGGCTAACGTTTTTCATTAAAATCATATCTTTACATTATGGAGATTATGGAAATAATAGAGCCTATAGAGCAGTGGTTTCAAACCATGGGACTGCAGCCCATGCTTTGGCTTTAGCACAACCAATTTATCAATTTAAAATAAACAAAAAAAAAGACTAAACTGATCCCAAACCCCCTTAAAAGACAAACATTTTGACCAAGTAAATTCCAGTTTATTGAGTTTGATTTTGTAGACAGAGGTAATGAGGCATAGCCAAGAGCCCAAGATATGGAGTGTGAGCTAACGCTACCCACGCTGAGGGCCTTAAGTCAACGGCATCTAGAAACCAAACATCCAACGCTGGTGGGAAAGCTGGTGGAATTTTTCACTAGCATACAAATTTCCATTTTTTCATCAGTTTTCTTTAGTCCATCCTTTTTTTTTTGCTAATCTAATAAATCTAATAATTAGTAGTTTTTATGTTACTAAGCCTCACTTGAGCTTTAAAATTTCTTCTTATAGCTGCCTGATATCATTGCATGAATTGTTTTGTTTTCTTGTTGTATATGTGGGTTCACTTATGCATGATAAAGTGTTTTTGATGACCTCCTTGTATCATGTCATGTATCTGACAAAGTTTTAGCTGTTAAGTAGATTTGGTTAAGTTATTGAATATGTATTAAACCAACAGTGAGATTATTTAAACCAATACAGTGTTAATATTTGAATGGGCCCCAGACCCGTTTGTGCTGGAAAAGTTGGGCCTCAGGGTCAAAAAGGTTTAGAACCCCTGCTATAGAGCATGTTATATGGAAGATGTATTAAAACTCAACATCTGGTGGGATGTAGCCTACTGCTGCAATTAAGGTGGATGCATGTCTAGACAATGCAACGAAGATGAGCATACTCCACAAAGATTAATTTGATTATTGCTTACTCTGAATATGACCTTATTGATCTAAGGTAATCAGTAAAGACTATTTACATGGTAGAAAAAGGTTTTAATTCATTTAATATTGCAATATTGCTGTTAATGTAAACATAGCCACTGATGTTTCAAAATATCCAACACAAACACTGAAAGAAACTAAATGCATAACCTCTTTATTTCTGGTCTCATACTGTATGTAATTTGTCAACTAAATAATACATTTGTGAGCAAATTGTAGTCAGTGATAATGCACAGTATTTCCTTTGTTGCTACAATACTAGCTTTTCCTTGTGTGCATTTGTGCCCAGCTTTATGCACTTGCCTTTGTGATGCATCCATCATCTTGCTAAGCTTTGTTCCAGCGTCACAGCATATTGCCAGGGGACTATAATACGTCCCCAGGGTGTCATCATGTATACACTTGTCTATACATGTCTACCACACTGAGGTCTATATTTAGCCATGGTTTGAGCTCATGTCAACTGCTGTCAAGTGCTACATTGCCTGAGGACCCAACACTCACTATAGTGCTGTGGCTGACTGATCTGAGTGGGCAGTGTTGTGTGCCAGTCACAAGCACTCACACGTTGGACCTGTCCAAATGGCAGAGTTAAAAGATAGATCCACTGCCAACTTAAGTCAGAAAAGCACAATGATGCGAGTACATCAGGTACCCTCAATGAGCAAGGGTATTATGGGAAGCTGTTTTTGTTTTCATATATTTAAATTCCAGGGATTAAAAAATTGTGTATTCATGGATTCATCAGTTTTGTTTTGTTTTCTCTTATGATAACCTGGCAACATTTAGCTTTTACCTCTACAATAGATCTACAAAGGCTGTTTCTCTATTCCCCACTGTTAAATTTTCACAAACTGTTTCATGGCTTTGCTGTGCGCTCTCAAAAGCTTCCAGGGGACAGAGAGGGCCTGTGAGAGGTGGAGTTGGCGAACCAGACAAGCAGCATAATGGTTGCGAGTTGCAAAAGGGCTTCTGTGTACTGAGGAAAGAAAGAAGGGAGGGATGAAGGCAGCAAAAGAGGGATTGCTGAGGGCCAGGGATGAGCAGGATATAGCCGGTGACTAGGAGTCTGGAGCCAGGAGGGGACAGGAAGAGCAAGGGCCAGCCAGAAAGGACCTCTCCCGATGGGGCTGGGAGTGGCTGATGTAATGGCATTAATCTCTAAGTGCCATCTGACACCCAGTGTGGTTCCGTCATTGAAAAGTGCTAATTCTGCTGAACTGTGAGGGGAATTCAGGCATCTCTGGAGACATTGCCCTGGATTAATTAAACATGCTGGCATGGAGTATTGCACAGATTTATCTCTACTTACACCACTGTAACTATTTGATTTTTGTGTTTAGCTCACAGAGCAGGACACTGACACCAGCAGCATTGTCACATTTAATGCTTTCTTTTCCCACTTCACAAACCATTACAGTAGCTTGTATCGTCTCAAGCTAACCTGGGATTTCCCTTCTCTTCCCTCTCTTCCCCCACCCCGTTTCCAGATGAACCGGCCCATCCAGGTGAAGCCAGCCGACAGCGAAGGACGGGGAGGTAATTAACCTTCTTCTAGTCTCTGTTGAACACCCCCTTAAAAAACACAAACACACACACACACACACACACACACACACACACACACACACACACACACACACACACACACACAC
>JBBBVU010000019.1:6343314-6361640 GCA_037177055.1 Atherinosoma microstoma
ATTAAATCTCAATCCCGTTTCCTGCAGAATCTGCTTTTGGGTCCCTCTGCCTGACGGCTCCACCTAGCCGTGACAATTTCCATTTTTGCGAAATGTATTTTCTTGGTGCTTTTCTGTTTGCTGCTTTTTTTAGTTTTATAAATGTCTGACCTGCTTTACATAACTTAAGTTGTACTTCATGCTAGGTTGAGACATGGCGAGATTCTGCTGTTACACCCTGGAGAACACTTTGATAAGTAGCACCCTTAAACCCGAGACAGTACTCCGTCTTCATTACAATAACTTTATTCACCCTATGGTGCATATATTTTATTTTAGTTTTCCGGCGGCAGCTAGGACGTAACCACTGGTGTCCTGCCTGTTAACCAAGAGCAACACACACACACACCGTGTCAGCGCACACAGCAGGTGATGTACTGTGTTGCTCATAGCTGTCACACATCCCTACTGGGTGTACAAAAATTAAATTAGAATATAAAATGATTAAAATAAAGAAATAAAGTTAAAATTGTCTATGTATTTTAGTTGAGTCGTTTATTAACAGAACTTAAAGAACATTGCATGAACAAAGTAGAGCACTAAAGTTGGATCAGTCAATCAATTCCACATCTCTGAGACAAAGTCTCCATTTTCCTACTCCTGTGAACTCTCACATGGATTTACCCTGACAAACCGAGGGCACTGACAACAAACGAGAACTCCACCAAAGCTGTTGTATAAGCAAGATAAACACTCCTACATACATTCTTGAAAAAAATAGCTGAAATATTTCTTCTTAATAAGAATATCAATCGCAGAAAATGTATTGTGCCCCAACATTTCAATGTCTCAACAACATACTCTGCTGGTTTTATTGTCAGAATGTTTCACATTCTGACAATAAAACTTTTCATATTATCTTGAAATAGGTTTAAAATTGTTCATTTTAAACTATCACATTATAACATGATATGATCAAATTACTTTCCTTGCGTCCCAGTTATAAGTTTCTGTACAAGGGTTGCTCTCGATATACAGTGTGTATAAGTGCTGGGATGATATGCTTTCCTCCCGAATCGATTATTTTATGATTTTTTGGGTTTGATTTAAATTTCAATTCGATTCTTTGGTATTGCTGATTTTTGTGATTTTTTTGTTTGCTTTTTTAACACCAGACCATGTGAAAAAGTTGAATGATGACAATGTTTACGGACTATATCATGAACCATATTCCCCCAAAAAAATGCACATCACACGTGAGTCAGTTTTTAATATCAACTTAGCAGCAATATACTTGAACCAACTGAAAATGAAGCATTAAGATTAGGAAAAAAGTTTCTTTTTGCTTAGCAAATTTGCTCGGCACAACACAGCAGCCAGACCATCATTCTGCTGTTGTAATGCTGGGCAAGACAATTAAAAAAATAAAGAATAGAAAAAAAAAAAAATTCTTTTTAAAAATTGTGAAGCAAAAAAGTCGCGATATTTATGTGAATTGATTTATTCTCCGACCCTTAGTATATATTCTATTGCTAAAAATTGCTCAGCTATTACAAAAATAAAAATGCACCCAATGTATTAACATAAGGGTACTAATTGTGCTGTAAATATCTGTATATTTGATTATTATGGATTTCAAATGTGAGCATTATTTATATTACATATCTAACAACTACAATAAGCACATTAATGATTTAAATACTTATTTTAAATAACAGAGCTGAAATTTAATAGATTGAGCCTTTAAGCACAGACGTGATCAGACTTGCAGCCGTTTGCTTTATCCTCTAACAAGCCTTCAAAGTGCCAGCAGTAATCTCTTGCACTCTGACCCATGTGCTTTTCCATCACACCATCAACATCATCCTGCTCCATTAAAAGCTCCTCTCACATCCTATAAAACCAGGTTCATTCTCCCAGGGTTCACTGCCACCAGCTCCTCTAAAAGTCCAGTGAGGCACGCTTCATGAACACAGGTCGTTTGTCAACTGACAGACATTAAAGTGTAAAAGCCCCAGGTATTAGCACCGTCGAGCGCGGGCTGATGCATCTGCCGTCACCCCAGCGGTGAAGAAATGCTGAGCCTGCAGCGAGGGGCTCCTCGGCTGCGTGATGGACCGATTTTTCTGTGTTGCAAACAAGTGGACATGCTGAACTCTGCAGCTTCTGCTTCCCTTTGGGCTCAGCTATTACCTCACACAACACCTGGAGACCTTACAGCACATTCATTTTCACAGTACGCTGACTCAATATCCGGCAAGGCCACACCATGTTGTTGTTTTGTGTTGTAGAAGAGTGGCATACAAGATTTCTCACTGTTGTTGTTCTGATACTGTATCTGAAGTGGGCTCCAAGGTCATGGCCCCTCAAACTACAAGAAACGCGATTGAGTGATTATCCACTGTGGTAAAAAGAAAAGAAAACATCAACCTGTGAGATTAGCATGAGCAACTGAGCACCACAAGCTTCCTTTATGATAAAGAAAAAGTAAATCAAGGTGGAATTATTCATTCTTCTTCTCCCTCCAGATGCAAACTGTAAAAGCAGTGATCTCATTGAAAGAATAATATAACTGGTGAGGCTAAAATGTGATAGCTGCATGTTGCCCAATGAATGAGTTGTTTCTTTTTTTTCTAGTAAGAGAAAAAAATCTAGTGTTAAGCTTGTAAATCAGAAGTTTACACATCATGAAAATGGCTCTGTTTTAAAGATGAGCACTCAGAACATAGGGACCACTTACAGACAAACTTTCCTTTACAGCAATATAATGAGTTATTGATTTTTCCCTGTTTTGAGCAGAGAAGACACTAACCACCTCGACATTATACTGAAAAGATCTGAATCATTGTGTTAGTAGGATCAGAACTAGACTTTTAAAATGCATGTGAAGATGTTTGTTTTACCAAAATTGTGCAAAATCTAAGCTCTAAAAACTAGACTAAGCCATCTAGATAATGACATTGAATGACGTCAGCATTTTCCCAAGTTGCTTCTTTTCATAAAACAGAAAAGTGTGAACATATGTGGGGACAGCTGAATTCCTAATACAGATTCTTCTGCTACAGTTTCTTTTGTCATTTAAACAGAAACGCAGCCCATTAAGAGTTGCCATTCAAGTAACTTAAAGACAATGTCTGTGCAGGGACCTTAGCTATGAGCTGAGCTTTGAGACAGAGAACAGAGAATCAGGAAACCACTCAAGACAGAGAACAAAAGCAAAATCTGAGGACCATGACAGAAACCACTGTCATTTGCCATAAATCATATAGAAACACTGACTACAATAAACGTTTTTTCAGTTTTTTCGTGGGGGAAAGACAGTGACTGAACTGCACAAAGTCCAACTTTAACAAAGTCCATTATCTAAAGGATGTGCTGGAACCAGATGTGATCACCAAAAATCATATAGTAAGCCTGACTCAAAAAGCTATAAGTTCTAAAAGCTTTCATTTATGGAAGTAAAGTCTGAGTGTCAATCAGTTTTGGCTTTAATTGTGTTTCAAGTTCTGCTCTGGAAGTCAGATTTCATCTGTTTGACGTATCGATAAACTAATTACACAAATGGTCCAGTCTAAAGTATTCATTAGTTTCTGACTTTGAGAAAAACTGTCAAATCCCCCCACAACTAATGTATCTGACCTCTTTGACTACATCACAAACATTAAAGGTAACATTTCCTCACCTTCATTCACTGAGCTTCCCCTGGGGAGAGCCCACCCTACTCTTTGAAAACCTTTTCTTCTGAAGTAAATATCTTTGTCACAGTACAGCAGAAAAAATACTCTGCTCCCGAACACACACACACACACACACACACACACACACACACACACACAGCCAGGCATCACTTGTGTAAATGCATCCAGTGTTGTGTAAAAGCAATAACCCAGACGAGGTCATGTTTCACTGTGGCCGCTGCCTGATCTACATTTCCTCCAGCTGCAGCTCACAGCTGCCAAAAGCTGTGACCTTCACTGTGTTACTGCTTAATTGAGTGCATACACCTGAGTATGGAATGCCCCAATGGCAATCAAACACCAAGCCCTGACAATGTTAATGGAAAATGACCACACACGTTTCACTGCAATACCTTTACTTTCAGTTCTCAGAGCTGGTTTACAGGGAATTATTGCAAGCAGGACATGTTTGCTAAAGCTGCACACAAGAGAGGACTGCAGCACACACAGCTGCTTTTGTCACTGTGTCAGGTGACCGATGGATTAAACCGCCAAAAAAAAGTTGATGTGGTCTGCTGAGTGACTGATGCTGCCCTCCTGCCTCTCGGCCCAGACCGGCCAGCCGTAGCCAGGCTTCTAATTGGGCGTCTGGATGACAGAAGGGATCCTTCAAAGAAGCATCCATCATGTCCTTCAGGAGCCGCAGAGACCAGACGGCACTGTCAGGACACCGGCCGAGCGTTTGTCTTCAGCTGAGGAACGAGCCACGATCTGATGATGAAGACTCACATCACGGTTTTCAACGAAGGGCTTCACACATGTACTGTAACACACTAACAGACATGCAAATACATCTGTGCGACAGTGTGAGACAAGGAAATGTTTGTAGTGCTAGATTTGTTTAAAAGGGATTTTAAAGATTACACTGAAACTCAAGCAGAATTTTATTGAACTTGTTTAAAAAGAAGGCAAAGATTAATCCAGTTAATTGTCATGCAATCACTGTCTTATTCATTTTCACCGTCACTCTTCTAGTCTGAATGCAGACGTAACATTTCAATACAGGGCTGATTGTGGCCATGAGGGGCAAAATGCCCCACAGACACACACTCATATTTCCAACTAAGGTCTGAAAAAAGAACACACTCAATTTTAGGTTGGTTTAATGACAGCAGAGATGCTGGGATGGAAGTGGGAGTAAAGTCACCTTCTCATTTCAGGCTGAAATCAGCAAGGACAACCTCACTGAGTCTACTCATACATTGCCTACTGTATATCTTAGAGGTATTGATTTGGTCATTTTTTGTAAAGTAAATTTACCTGCACTTACAACACTGTGCTCAGTTGAAATGGTTAAATTAGTTAAAGAGGAATTTGTTGCTGAATTAAAATGTACGTGATATCATTAAAACATCCACATCCAGTAAAAAAAAAAAAAAAAACGGGCTTGAAGAGAATAAAGTCTTATTGCACCTCTGTTAAATTGAAGGATATCTTCTTTAATTCAAGTCACATTTTCTACATTAAACACACAGTGACTGTCTGGCTCAATATTAATGATAAAAAAAATTATATTTAGCTTTAATGTCTTCTGGCTTTAGGAATAAATCATTTTTTCAGGAAAGAGCAGCCCCTTTGAATCCATACAGAAAGAAAATAGTCAATACTGACTTTATCTTCAGGCTATCCTGCTATTTGACATGGTAATAATCTCTATGTGTAATTCTATGCAGAGCTTTTTTAATTCTCTGTAAGGGGAGCAGCGAGCACTTGGAAACTCTCCTCAAAGTAATAGTCTGCTCTGATCCTACTTAGACATCCCCAAGACGTCAGTCGGTGGTGAGCGTTTCAGGACACTTGAACCGTGGAACCGACTTGACAGCTTGACAGAATCACGCCAAACAGTTAAGGAGGCAGGATAGATGCTCTTAACCTCCCACAGTTTTTATAGGCATCTCAAGCAGCTGCGCACACAGAGGAAAACACTGACATTAACACAAGCAACTCAAACACTCATCGTCGAGAGATAATGTATAAGCCTTTCCTAGAAAGTACATACAGTACAACCCCTGGCAAAAAAAAAAAGAAAGAAAAAGACTGTAATAAACACATTTGTAAGATGTTCAGTCAGTTATTTAATTTTATTTAAAAGAAAAGAAAAAAATCACTGATGTGACACAAAACCACTTTATTCAATAGATCGAGTCGTTTTGATTCATGGAAATATAAATTCAGATCATAATTCAAGACATTTTTTGCATTTCTAAAACAAATACCCACACAAATCAATATGCAAATGAGTCTGCAATTTCAAGTGCTTGCAGAGCTGAACAAGTTTTTTCACCCAGTTGATTTCCAGCAAGAGAGCCGTCAATGGAAAGGATTATAAAACTCTTCCCAGAAGGTAATTCAGCTTTGGCAAATAATGTTGGTTTCTTCTCTGTCTGCTGTGTCTAAAATTTGGAGAAAGTACAAACAGAATGGGAAGGTTGTAAAACAAAAACATACAGGTCAACCAAGGAAGATATAGCAAAGCCTGTCATAATCCTTTCCAACATCTAAAAAGAAGCAAGCAAGATTTAATGTGGGATGAAGAGAAACAGTTAAGGAGTGTGGAGGATTGGATGAAAGTCATTTTCAGTGATGAATCACCAATCTGCTTTGGACTACGAGACTTTGGTTTGGTGCAGGTCCAATCTGACATAAAGATGACAGCCTGAAAAAAACAAGTACATTCCCACAGCCACTTATGATATGGGATGGTATGTCAGGTAAAAGAGCAAAAGAGATGCTATTACCTCTACAGGAAATACATAGATGAACATGTTGCCACAGAGCAAAGGGACGGGTGTTAAAACTCCTCAGGGAAAGGTAGAAGGTTGGACCCAAAAGCAGGATTCTATGCTTTATTGTAAGGCTGAACATAGAACAGACATAGGTAAATTGACAACTAGGATGCAATAACAAATATTTGGCAATGAACAGAAGGAGCCAAGGAGTATTTGTAATGAGAAAACTAATGATTCTGTACTGTGAGTTCTTTCCAGCCAGTAAAAAACAGTCATAGTGAATTTGCCACAGTGTATGTTGAAAACGGCCGGTGTGTTTATATCAAAGCAGAACTCAACTGCAAAGTCACACCAAGATGAAAAAGTTGTAGGCCATGGTGTGGCTTCTCAGCCTCAGAACACACTGCTGGGCAGTGGCGGTTCCAGAAATGTACACAATAGATGTCACTGTGCCATCAAACGAGTTGGAAATGCAAAGTTTTAAGGTGGAAAAGTTACAGAGTGCATCTTTAACACAAAGCTGGTGGTGGTATCATACAAAATCCATGGGGGGATGGGTTAGGGAGGAGTGGATTTAAGGGGTAAGAAGGGTGAGTTTGGGGGCATGGGGGTCTCTAGGGTGCTGAGCTGGGAGCATTGGGGCACGCCCAACCAGCAGCAGCAGGTGGGTGTCTGGGGAGGGACCTCTCCCCAGGTGGTAGGGGTGTCTCTCGGGCTCATGGGGCCTTGGGTCCGGCTCTTGACGGCTGTCCTGATCCCCTAGGGCACATACTCCGTTGCTATGGGGGCTCCGACTACGGCCTTCCTTTGCCCGCTTCGAGGTGGGTGCATGGTCTTCCCTGCAGAATACCCAGTTCTATGCTCTGTGGTGGCTGCTGGTTGCCTGGTGCTTGGGGGCCTCTCTGTCTACTTTGGAGGAGTTGCAGTTGGATTTGCATGATAACTTAAAACCAGAGCCGACGCATGGACTGTACGAACTGTGCAACCGCATGTCCCGCAGGGCTTCTTAATACGGCGCTTTGAGTAGTAAAACAATAATCTCGAAGGAACTTACAGAAACATACTCACTACATCCGAATATTTACTTCCCCTGCAACCTTTGATGTAATTTTTGCCCTCAACTTTTTTGCGTGAATTGAATAAGGAAGCTAAAAACAATTTCAATAAGTTAAGATTTAAAGAAAATGTTAGAGTCAGACTAGTTAAATGTAGTTCTAGAAAATCCTTCAGATTTAGACCTCTGTCCAGAGTGAAATCTTTGAGCCCCCTGAAGCTCAGGTTCAGCGGGAGGAAAAGCCGCAGCATGCGCTCCGTCTGCACCAGTGGTTCAGCTGAGACCCGAAAAATAGCTCATTAATACTCGCTACCAGGTAATCAGGGGTGTGAATTGCAATCTGTCAAAATGACGGACGGCCTTCATATTTTTCTGTCACCGCTTTAAGAAACCGGTCAATGACGTCAAGTATTCGGTTAGCGAACCCCTGGTCTAATGGCTGTCCAATAAGACAATTGTTATGTTGTTGGTTGTGAAATCTTTGGTAAAGGACAATTTTTTAAATCTTATTTTTATTCATTATTATCATTATTGGTATTTTCTGTTTCCCCCCTGAGGGATTGTTACCTTCTTGTGGTCAGGGGGTTTGCATGCCTCAGTGACCTTAAGAGCTATACCAGCAGGAGCTTTGGTTTCAGGTGGCACACCCAAGCTGGACAGGTCTTAGGCCTGACGCAATCCATTTCTTGAGAATTGGACTATACTATACTATACTATACTATACATTTAAAAGATGCTTTTATCCAAAGCGACTTACAATTAGGACTCTGCTAACAACCCAGTTCTATTGAGAAAAACACTTAACAAAAAAATTGGGCTGAAGCATGATGTGTACACGATTCCCCCTTCACATTTATGCCTGCCCCCTCATGTATGCATTCCTAGAGCCGGCCCTGGGTCCGTTTAAAGCGGACCAAACAACTGCAGTGTGAATGCGCCCACAGAATCTCAAGATGTTGACGTCTCTCCAATTGAAAAATATGTGCCTCCTCTGGTTTTATGTAAGAGATCCAGCCACCAACACAATTTCAAACTGTAAATACCCCTGGGAGCCAATCAAGTTAAAATCTTTCACATGTACCTATAACGCAGAAGCCATGAAGATGGAGAGAGGCGTCATGAAAAAGAAGTCTGCAACTTATGAGCTCTGAGACAGTCCACACCAGGCTGTCCATCCGAGCCCTAAAACCGACGAATCTGAGGGGAAATTATGTTTTGCGCTTCATTGCTGCAACATTGCTCATGCCATCTGGCCTCCCTCCCCACATACTGTTAACATCAAATAAGCACAGCTCCCTCTTAGCCAAAAATCACTTGAGAATTTTTTCCAATTGCAAAAGCTTTGCACAGTTTCTGTTTCAAACAATACACAAAGCAGGCCTTTGTTTGCCTTTGAAGATGACACATTGTGTGGGCTTTCTCTGCAGATTTCTCTAGGGACAAGGAGAAGAAAGCAAAGCTATCTGAGACAAAGTCAGTAGTTGTTGGCCTGCTGAGAGACCCTGAAAGTCACACTCGCACAGCCCTTTCCACAATTCCTTAACACGAAGGAACTGACAGAAACATACTCATTACATCTGAATAGTTACCTCCCTGCAGCCAGTAAAGCTATTATTGCTGAACATTACTTGTTTCATGTAGAAGAGTGTCAGTAAAACTGGTTTCATTACCCGTTTCCAAACCTTGCTGAAAACTACATAAGCTGTAATGGTCTACTCAAGCGTGATGCATTATTTATTCAATACATTTATGTATTTTACCCTTTGGGGAGCAGTTTTGTATTAACGGTCAATAATGGAGACCATGGTCGCCTTCACAGCTTGATAAGAAATACATTGGTTTTATTGATGTCCTCTTTGGCTGCTGATTCAGAACAACATTAAAACACTTTGCCACAAACAAGTCATCCATGATAAAATTGTGCTACTATCATATTAGTGACTTAATCATATATAGCAAGACTTAACACATTCTCTTTTCCAACTTTTCATAGACTGACTCTTGAGCAGAGGCTTGTGGCATCCCCTTTTTGTCACTTTTCAACTGGCAGGGTTGTAATCAACATGCAGTCTGATTCCACAGAAATATGCTACATAAGTACAGCTTTAACATCCCATTATCGTGGTAGTTGCAAGCAATGCAGAACATAAGGCCTATAAAGCCTAGTTCTGTCCCTCAGTGGGAACACTGTTCCAATTTAATCATTCTGTGGTGCCTTTTTGAAGTTGCTTCTTTCACCTTTAGTATGCATTTGATTAAGTCTATGGAAAATTGACTGGGTTAGGTTTAGGTAGATATTTGGTTGGGCGGCCTGAAATTGCCTTCAAAATGATAGAATACAACTGAAGTAACAGGACAAGGCCAGAAGAGATTGTGGGGGAATCTATGAAAAGAAAAAAAGATTTAGTTCATAGCACCTAAATGTAAAAAGCTGCCAAAAAATCCAAACTCTCTCTCAATTTCATATTAATTTGCCACCATCTAAGTGGTTTTGTCTACTGTTTTTGTAACACAAGTCAACTGGAGAGAGTTAAAAAGAAGCATATCCATTCAGCAATGTACTTTTGTCAATTTTTGTATATTTAAACATAACATAGTGGTCCAATTAGTGGTCTGTTGGAGGGAAGAGGGCGTCTCGTTCCTGCCCGTCCTTTTTACGCCCTCCCCCTCAGATTAAAAGTGCCCTCCGCGGCCTGCCAGTGTGACTTCATTTGGAGTAACATTCGGTAGTGAAGGGGTAGTGTGTAGGGGCGGTTTGGGATTGGGCCATAGTGTCTGATCTACACCCTCTGTTGTTGAGATTAATCACAATAACTTCCTGCAGCTGACCAGGAAGTAGTGATTAATTAAACAGTAAAAAAATCATTTTAACATCTGACGTACAAAATACTTAGCAACTTAGCATCGCCAATTTAATGTCAGCACTATGGCCTACCTTTCAACCCCAATTTGTACCTCATCGCCCTGCATATTTATCTTCAAAAATGTGTCCAATTTACCCAAAAGATCAATATTAATTGATAATGATTAAAACTTAAATCATAGCCATCCTTTTATAAGCTTAGATATAAAAGGCTGTCTTCTACAGCTGTCAAACAATTTTACTGAAATCTATATAGACAGCAGTGGTACTTGAGGAAAAAATACTAAATGCACTTAAAAAGATATGGAATAAAACATCTAGATTGCTTTTTCTTCACAAATAAACTTTACCTGCACCTGTAGTCATCAAAAGGTCATAGGTTTGATTTTAAAATAGCACTTAGAGATGACCACCTAAGCAAGATATACACATTTACCAACTAATTCCACACAAAGGCAATAAAAGGTTTTATGTGAATATGTCATAAATGTAACATGACTGAAAACAAAAGAGGCAATATCCATCATATGTTGGTTTATAAAGCTTTAAATGGATTAGGGACAATATACTCTTCAGACCTTCTGATAAGAAATTACAGGGGTCTGTCTTCAGAGTTAGAACTAAACAAAAGGAAGCATCTTCCAGGTTAAAACAAAATCCCAGGGGAATGCAGGTCTGCTTCAACTATTTTTAAATCTTAAATGACTGTTTACTTGATTGAATTGAAAGCCTCCAATAACTGTTCTAACATTGTGCCTTTCACCTCTTTATAAAAAATAATTGCAGCTTTTAAAGCATTTTAGATTCTCTGTGAAGAGTACTTCTAGTTGTGCTGTAAATTTAACTTGCATTACATATGCACACTTGATGTGCAGATGTGTGACCTTTAAAGGAGGCATTTACGTTTGAAACCAATATATTTTCAACCGTATGAACATTTGCAATTAGCTTTATGCCAATGGGAAAAAACAGAAGTGGTGGATGAAATGTGTACAAAATATGGAAATAGTTCCATCTAGTGGACATAATCAACAATCACAGGGGGGAAAAAACTGCAAGACATTTGCCAAAAAACCTAACAAAGTAGTGTTTATTTAGGATCAATAAATAGTGAAGACTGTGATTTATATTACATTCAAGTGAGAAATATTCGAATTAAGTGAAAAAAATATTAAAAAGTGGTTTTCCACTAAGTTGTGCAAATATGAAAAATCAGCATCGTGAGTCTTTTGTGAGAGTTCCTGCAACAGAAAAAAAGATTTAATATGTGCATATTTCAAAATTGTGACATTTGCTGTACAAAACTATTTTGTGGTCCTGAGTTAAGCACAAATCTCCTGACATGAGACTTTATTGTTAAGACAAGCTGCCTGACTAACTTATGCTGGATCTGTTCACAAAGTGGATTTCATTTTGTAGTAACAATTGATCTTATGGTGTAGCATGGCATTAGCAGGTCGGCATTTAATCTGCCCCCAACTCTGATCAGCTTACATTTTTACAGCTTTGATTTGAAATCTTATAGGTTTTGTGTCATGGGTGTGACAATAGGCCACATGTTAAGAAGCAGGTAAGTAAAAGACCAAAAGCAAACCTTGCAATTGTGGTTGTGATTTCTTGTGCTTATTCAAGTGCTGTGATCTGGCTTCATTCTTGAAGCCTTCATGATCATCGTTGGGTATAACATCCTTCATTGACTTCCCTTGGACAAAGTAAAGTTAAAAGCATTAGAAATTTAACAATTGATTGTGTCAGTTTAGTTCTGATTGAAATCGGTTTCCTCACCAGTCTGCCAACTGTGTTTCAGGTACATCTGGTCCACGATCCTCCGTTGGTCTTGGAAGGAAACTGTCATGGCAGAGTTCTCGTCCATTTCTCGAATGGTGTTGCCATGGGGACAGTGGTGCAGTCTCTCTCTTGCAACTGGCTGGTGCTCCAGCTCATTGCATACAGAATTCTTTTCCCTAAGCTTCGGGTACAGTGCCACAGGACATTTGTTGACATTTTGCTTGGATGCCAGCAGCTTCTTGGGGTCTGTAAACTTTCCGGTGTCATCAGCCTCTCTCTGTTTATTCCCAGAGGATCCTCCCCCTGCATCATGCCCATGATGGGCACCACAAAAATCAGGATTAGAACTATTTCTCGTCAGTTGTCTTTTTGTGTGAGATTTACATTCGTCACAGGTTGGGAAAAGGGTATCATTCCACTGCTGGAAGGGAACAGCTTTTCTTTTCAAACTCCTAGAATCACATCTTGGACTGGGAGATGTGCAGATCCTACGTTTTGACAGACATCTGGAACAGAGTCGCTCTGTCTTGGACACATAAGGGCTGAACAAGTTTTCATTGAAATTTCTGCTGAGGCAGCACTCATGGTCAGAGAGGCTTTGTCGATCCACCTTGCCTTTGGGTTTGTACCTCTCTTTTGGCTTGCGAACATTAAGTAGTTCTTTGCACTCCAGGTCTAATTTTCGTCTTCTATTAGGCACATCTAAACCACCATTGCTCTGAGGTCTGCGCTGCTTCTTGGGTGCTGGTGGACTCTTGCTGCTGTGGTAGAAATGATCAAAGTCAGAAAACCAGCTGGTCGAAGGGAGATAGGCAGGCAATGATTCAAAGGATGCATCTTGCTGCTCTTGGGCATTTGTTTTTCTCCTGTGTTGGTTTTTATATGTTTTAACAGGAGATTTATCCAACCCCATCAAATGTGGTGCAAGAGCCACTTCTGTTGTTTCTGTCATCTCAGACATAGGAGTGTCTCCTGAAGCAGGGTAGGGGGCTTCCGATGCCATCTCATCCCCCAGACTCTCCACAGTGGAAATAACATCCTCTAGCAGAGGTAGCATCTCAGTTCCAAGAATCACTTCTTTGGTAGGGATCCCCTCTCTTATCAGTATTTCTGGTGCAGTTGCCTCAGTTAAAGCAGTCAGGGCCTCTGTTTGAGTCTTTGTGACGCTATTTTGTATCAGTGATTCAGTTGACGGTGTCAAAGCTTCTTCCACTGACCAGACAGTGGACTCAGTCTTCCTTAATTCATCCAGAAACTTGGGATCAAATGGCAAATGAACAACGTCTAGGTGAAAATTCATAGGGGTCATACTCAGATCTTTATCTGCTCCCATCTCCTCAGCTTTGTCACAAGCTACCTCCTGAGACCTTAAACTGAAGGCTGGGGTGACTGGAGTGGTCTGGTTCTTTGAGTCTTCCAGAAAAGGAACCTTACCAGTGGTGGGCACCCCAGCAAACACAATGTCAGGAAAGACTTGGAGAGCCTGCTTGGAGTGGCCTGCAGAAAGGTGCAGCTGTTTGTCCTCCAGCATGCTGCTCTGGAGATTAGAGTTACACTGAGCCATTTCCTGGGAAAAGCTGTGGGACATTTCTGTAGTTTCGTGGGCATGAAGCAGTTGTAGTCCCACTGGTGTGGTGCAGCATTCAATTCTCACCTCTTCTGTTTGAATCATAAAGCTGCCTTTTGAGGGTGTATTGGTGGTGGAAGAAAGTGTCATGTCCTGGAGCTCTGGAGAAGGACTTTCCTTCTGCTTAGCAAAGGCTGGTGAAAGCATCTGAGTTAAAGGGATACTGGAGGCATTGTTGCTGAAACACTCATTAGAATTTAGGGTGCTGGTCCTCTGGGCTGCTGCAAGAGGCTCAGTTTGAACCTCAGAGCTGGTCATTTCTCTGGCTGCAGACTGATGTTGGTAGCGAAATCTGCGGGCATGGTAGGCCATTGTCTGGTAATACTGTGGGTTGATGATGCGTCTATAGTCCATCAAATGAAGGTGGGTATGGGGAACAACAAAGCCAGGTGACTCCATGTATGGGTTTGGTTGATAGTGAGGCATCATTGGTAAGCCATAACCTTTGAAACAGGACAAAAAAAGTATGATAAAATTCTTTCCTTTACCCATTTTTAAATGTAGGTTTTTTATTATACAAGTCCCTTATGTGCCAATATTTGGCCCAGGAATGAAAAAGAAAAAAAAATAGTTTTGTTGGCCTTTCGGTTTTTGAATTTTCCAGAAAAATTCCTGGACTGGACATATACAAATACTTCCAATTGAGGAAAAACTCCACCGAATGGCCAGCATAAATAAAATCCTGTGGATAATCAGAGAAGTGTAAAAATCTGAGAAAATGGCCTCCTCCCCCTGAGCATTTTAATGAAATGTGGTTTCAATGGCTAGTTCAAAATCTTATTGAAGACATTGGTCTTCATATAGTGAATACAACTTTAAAATGGAGTTAAACTCAAAGCAGAGTTAGGCTATGTTGTGACTGAAAAGCCATTTCCAAATTGAAATATGTACTTCTTGCAATGTTCTGTCAGATCCCGGTTGCACTTCCATCTTTAAAAAGACCAAGTTGGCGACAGTCAAAACAGTGAAGACTATGTTTGTTTAAAATGAAAGTCCAGAAAATATAAGGCTAAGCCTTACCTTTTTTGTATAATGTATATTTTTTACATGAAATTTCATCTCATAAAAAGGCTAAAAAAAAAAAACCCATCCGTGATATTTTTTTAACAGATTCATGCAAAAATGCAAGCAATTTTGGGAAGTATTAGGTGGACTAAAAGAAATTGGAATCCAAATCCTTGACTGGATAGTGGTGGTACAAAAAAAAAGGTGGAGTAACACGAGTTTTAAATCACTGATCACTAATGTTGAAACACACAAGACAAACCTTTTGCAGAATATGATCAGCTGGAGAGATAGGGCATCTTGGATCTGTTATTCAAAGTTTTTCTGATTTTCACTCATTTTCAGTTTAGTCCCTTTAGCTGACCGTCTTCAGAATGGTTTGTTAAGCAACTAAACATTGACCTATAAAACACTCAAGCCATAAAAAAAGGTACCTAACTTAAGGGATGAACGAGTGTCTTTTCACCAAACAGAGGAGTAGGAGTTTAGTTTTGGATCTTACCTAAACCAGGATAGCCATAGAATGGGTTGTAGGACACAGGCATGGGAACAGGCATGGGCACAGGCCACTGCAGAGGCAGGTATGGCTGCGACGACTGAACGTAGAAGAAAGGTTTCTGGTGTTGCCCTTCAGAACGTGGTGGACCTGAAGCCATTGGGGCCTGATGGGGTCCCCGGGGTGGCTCAGGTCCAACTGTTGAGAATGGACCTCGAGGGCCCAAACCGAAAGAATGCTGCAATGTAGATGTGGCTGCTGCCATATCTGAACAAAGAGAAGCATGTTTTTTGTTGTTTGTTTCTTCAAATAAGAATTTAAAGTGGTTTTGGGATTGTAGAAAGCAGGAAAAATAACACTTACATGCAAAAAGAGAGCATCAACAAACAAAGCTTTCTATAGGTTTTAGCGAAATCCAAAGGTTTTGGACTAACAAACCAGAGACTAGCTTGTCAAATGCTGCACTAATTGGAGGTGTTTCAGTTCCAGGTGATGAGTGTCCAATTAGAGTGTAACAGGGCTGCATTCAGAGCCAACAAAAACTGTTTGTTTCTAGCAGGTGACCTCTCACTATGTGCATTAATTCACCTGAGGATAGGCAGACAGTGGTGGAGAGATGTGAGAAAAGTAAGATTGACAGCTTTGCCAGACTTGCCAAAACCTGAAATTAAATGGCTCTGATTGCACAGACCTGTATGTTGTTGAAATCAGGCTGATGAATGAAGTTCGTAGAGGAGTATCTTGTTCTGTTTTTGCATCTTTGTTCAGCTCCTTTTGCTGTTGGCCTCCCTTGCAGCTAAGCAGAACAAGAATACGAAGCACATATCCACACTGTTTTATGATTCAGCTTTGACCCCCCTGAAGAGCCAGTAATGAGGCTTGAGGGGGGTTTGTTTGGTAACCAGAGAGCACAGTAAAAAAAAAAAAAAAAAAAGCCTAATCTGTGAGGAATAAAACAACACACAGGTTTGTTGACTTTGCAGTTATTTTAAATCAGTGCTGCTGATCAGAGATTTTTCTATCAACTCATCAAGGTCTTAAATGATGCAATTTTTCTCACATGGCCTGGTATAATGTAAATATATTCTTTTTCACTTTATTAGAGGGCAAATGTCAACACTGATATCTCTGAAAATATGTGACATGAAGATAGTACTGATAGATAAACTGATAAAGCTGCTCCTCTTCCTCTCATGAGCAGCTAGTTCAGCTATTCTTAGAGCAAAAGTTTAGTGGAAACTTGTAACAATCATTTGAAGTCACCAATGAGAGCATTGTGGTTTTAATTCAAGTTGATTTACGATAAAGCCAGAGGCATACGTGCAGAGGAGGTGGTATTCAGGAAAACACCACCTTCTCTGCAGGTGAGGAAAGAACCATCCTTTGAACTGAAAAAGAGGAAAGACTGCATTAACAAATTTATAGGCATCCTCTGGCCTGGAAATCCTTTTGGGATCTCTCCAGGCAGAGATGGAGAATGTAATGAGGATTTTCAATTAATGAAGAAACGTTTGACCTAAAAACATGTCCAAAGCCAGGCTATGGTCACAGAGCCACTTCTGCAGTGAGTTAAGTATTTTTGGAGAAAACCTCTTCAGTAAGCAGTTCTTTGGTTTAGCTACCTGAAGGATAGGAGGATTTTTACGATCTAAATAAGTTGCAGTGGGAGTTTGAGTAAAGCTCAAAAGGAATCAACTTAGAGTTTCTGTGAGTTGTGGGAAAAAAATCAAGTGGGTTTTCTTTAAGCTTTTTTTTTTTCTTATTTGAATTGTGGGAGCATCAGGTGGAAGGAAAGATTTAAGAGTGCTCTCAGTTTGGCCATCGGCAAAAAATTCAAGCTGAAAGTTATTCAGAATGCAAAAGTGCTTTGTCTTAAAAACGTTCACATAACCTGCAGTGAAATCTGGGATTTTAGTCTCTTTATTTTGCTCTTCTTGTGTGCTCCCTTTGAGTAGTTTCCAGAAACTACCTGAGTCTCCAGAGCACTGAGTTGTCTAAAAAAAAAAGTCTCCTTGTACCTTCATTCCAAACTTGAGATGTGAGGATGAGCAGAGGTGAGACAAAAAGATATAACCATTTCACTAGGTCTATTCTTGCTTTGAAACTAAATTTTAGACCAGTCAAACATAGTGACACATTTACATGTATCATACTGATGCATTTCTCAGATAAGCATTAAAGGTGTTCTTATATGAATTTATCTTTATTTCAAGTCACATGTCCCTTTATACACCAGGGCCGTATTCACAAAGAATCTTATCTCACCACTAGGAGGACTCTTAAATAGCACTTAAAGCTTTTAGTTAAGAGCTCCCTCTTAAAACCTATTCACTAAGGAACTGACATTGACTGTATAACTGAGGACTCTTAAGCTAAGAGAAAGGGCGGAGTTGACCCCTGTTGCTGTGGATGATGTCATGTTTCCTGACACTGATTAGCTGTCTTGGGGGTTTGGTTGTTTTAGGTCTGTCAGTAAATCCTTGACAGATACTGCAGGATAGTGTCGCGAGGCCAACCCCGCCTGTCGGATCAAGACATTTTCACTTCACAGAAAATGGGGTGGATAAATAATGCAATGATGCAATGGCCTGTGAGCTTATGTCCAAAAAAAGCCACACACATTTTTCAGGCCAAATGATATCAGCTTTCAACTGCATATTTAGCATGTATTTAATAGCAGGACGGGTTGTAAAAATTGGTTTGGTTGGGTGGGGCGGGCAAGATTGTTTTACACATGCGGATCAGAGGGTGGGAAAAAACATGGCTGCACATCCTGCTGCAGGTGGTTTGCTGCTGGATCTAATAAAGATATTTTAAAATGTAGGCTGCAAGTGTCACTGTTTTTTCAAACATTTATTTTTAATTCAAACAAACATCCAGTAGCCTACATAGAAATTGTGGGATGATTATTCACTTTCGTTTTTGTGATAATACTTTTGTTTTTAATTCTTCTTAATGCTTTCTGCACCCCGCTGTAATGTTTCTAATGTCTGTATGTAAAGCACCTTGAATTGTCCTGTACATGAAATGTGCTATACAAATAAACTT
>JBBBVU010000019.1:6361740-6393378 GCA_037177055.1 Atherinosoma microstoma
TTTTTTCAAACATTTATTTTTAATTCAAACAAACATCCAGTAGCCTACATAGAAATTGTGGGATGATTATTCACTTTTGTTTTTGTGATAATACTTTTGTTTTTAATTCTTCTTAATGCTTTCTGCACCCTGCTGTAATGTTTCTAATGTCTGTATGTAAAGCACCTTGAATTGTCCTGTACATTAAATGTGTTATACAAATAAACTTGCCTTGCAAAGGGCATTCATTGTTTGAATAATTCTGTATATCGGCTGATGGAGAGTCCATCTGCACCGCATATAGCTGCATTTTCCCTGGAGCCAAATAACGTCACAAATGGGATTTCCGGTGTTAGTGTGTTATTCCTGTTCGTCAGTGATGTTAGTGCAGGCCATACCTTTTTAAGAGCTCAGCAACATTAAAAAGTTTACCCAAACATTGATTTGGTTTCGTGAAATACCACAGCGCAGCCATCAGTGGATTTCCTCTTTGTTTTACTCTTAGCATTTTAGGAGTCTTCCTGACTCCTAACCATTTTCCAGTTAAGGAGCTAGTTTTAGTGCTTAAATGCTCTGTGAAATACTCTTACACTAAAAATTTAGGTGTCCTAAATTAAGGACCGACATACTCACTTTTTCTGGGAGTTCCTCCTAAATTATGAGCTACTTTTAGCCCCAAGAGTCTTTGTGAATACGGCCCCAGAGATGAAGACTTTTGCCTCTCCTCCAGATGTACTTTAGAAAATTGCAATATCCTTCAAAACTGTTTAGCAGAGATCAATTTCCAGGTCAGGAGAAAATAGCTAATTAAACACAATTTCAACAAATGAGATGAGACTAAAGACTTGGGAAAATGTAAATATCAAACTAGGGAGAGATGAAATAAGCTTTGCCCAAGTTAATTTCTTCCAGATCAGCTGCAACGTTAGACCTTCCAGGTTTTTTCATTGCCATATTATCCCTCAGCTTCATACTTTAATTCCATAATGTGCCACTTAGAAATATCCTTGTAAAAAGGACCCTAATGCAGCAGGGAATTCATCGAGACCTTTCAAGAGGATTAATGTTCCAAGTACTTGATACATTTTAAAAAGTGATCTATTCCTTTTCAAAAAGGAGTTAAATTAAAATATTCAGGGCTTTCATTGAGCTCCAGAGTCTCATGATTTCCCCCTTCAGATGTTAGAACAATGAATGAGCCACCACAGGTTTAAATATTGACAATATTTTATTGGACTGGCCCCAAACAGTGGAAAACAATCATCTGCAATACACCCTCGCAGCCCATTTGAATATTTGTGAAATCTATTAATCCTGAATAGTGCAAGGCAGTGTCACTGCAATTTTTTTTTCTTTTTTTTTTTATAAACAAAGATGCTTCTTGTGCAGTGCATTTCACCTGGTGCTCTAAATATCTTCATCCTTTAACGTTTACACCTTTAGGGGGGACCTGAGAAGCAAAGAAATGGATGTTTAAACTTGGTGCAATAGTGCATTTTAAGATGTCAGTTATCAGTAGTGATGACTTTCACCTACAGTTCAACATGCTCCGTTACAGCCAACCATGTGACGTTAGCATCTTGGTTCTTTTCTCACTGTAGAGCCTGACAGGAGCACAACGGATTCAAGTAATCATCTTCACAGACAAAAATTAAACATGAAGGAAAAAAAAGAGACTACCTCTTTCCCAGCGCAATGCTGCCGGCTCATCATCGTCATCATGGTCTTCCTCTCTTGGCCTGTGATACTTCAACTTCCACTGACTGCTCATCTCTGTTCAGTTGACATGGAATTAGAACGAGAGATGGAACAATGATATAAATAAAAAAGGTCTTCACTGCTGTTCAACAAATCTATTAAACATACTGTAGCAACCACTATTTGCAAATTTGTCTGTGTGATCGTCACACTTGTTTTTCTCTAAAGCATTGATTCTCATCGTTTTAATGGAATCCTCACATGGATCTATAGAAGCCTGGTTTGCATTGGCATGCATTGAAAGAATGATATCCACAACTCTTTCCTCCACTTCCAGATTAGTCACATTTCCCTTCATGAAAGGAAAGCTACAGGACTACCTTGAACTTGCATACCTTAAGCCTGGAATGAGAGATCAGATGTAATATTGATGAGTCATGTAGTGCTGAATAATGGAAACAGACCTGAAAACTTTGTTTTTGGACAATCTGGGAGGAAAAGTATCCTCTGACAATCCAAAACCTTTTCCTAAAAACATTTCTCCGATCGTTGATCATTTTTAGGATGGAGGTCAAGCATTTGGAATAATTTCTATATTAGATTGAGTTTTCTCCCAAAGCGTGTTCACACATTGAGTTAATTGGTGCAGAAATCACCATCACCAGGCTGCATCATCTCTGTTGTCATGTTGTTTAATCAAACATGGCAATAAGGTGTAGAAATACACAACTAGAAAAACACTTACAGAAAATACCAGCACCGTGTCCAAACAACCAACATATCTGTATGGGTTTCATCTCCATGCAGACTAGATAATCCAGGGAATGTGCCCTGACTACATGCAAAAGACAGGGCCCAGCAAGGCATCTTTAAACTTTATTGTTGGCATTTTTTTTAAAAAGTTAAATTGAGCCGATTCATCTGTTCGGAAAATGCTTAGATTTTGTTGAAAGCTTCAATAAAATTTATTTTATTTGCTCCATTTTACTAAAAAATATTTAAAATTTAAAAAATTTGAAAAAATAAAATTAAAAAAAAGCCAATTTCTTCATGTTTTTCTTGGCAGTTTTTTTTTTAAGTTCAAAACTTATTTGCACCTCAGATCAATGCTTTCGGAAATTCCTGCTGCAGGCGCATCTGAACGTCAAACTGGAGACACTGAATAAGGCCATCATGGCCTGATTCAACCAGGCCAAGATAATGCTGCAAACATGTCTTTGTTAACCTGCTGATATTAACCTTAGCTCATTCATGACTATAAAGAGGCAGGGCAGCATATGTCAGTGTGTGCTTTCAGGTACTATGGAGTCAGAAATGACAAATGTGCCCAGAATGGTCTTCTCTGCTGCGTGGAAACAGCTGCAGAGAAACTGAACATCTGCATGAGTGGAGCTGACTGATGTAGGTTGGCATGGCAACCACATTCTATCAGGCTTGATCCAACTGGGACATTTATTGTTCCATTCTCTGCAAGGTTGATAAACCAAGAAGCAGAGTGATATAGAGCTACATCACATGAAATGGGATACATCATGTCTTTTCCCAAAAGTGATAAACACCTCACTCCCAAGGGTCAACTTGGACTCAAGTCCAATCAAGAGCCTGTTGTCTTTCCCCTTTCACTTTGTTCAGCTACTGTACTAGCTTGTTAGATAATAAAATATTTAAAAGTAATTTTCATTTCATTAAAAGTACTTTAAGGTTACAAGTTCAAATGCACAAATATTGAAAGTTTTTGAAGTTTATGATAAACTGACATGTTTACCGTTACCACCATGGGAAACTACACGTTGAGTGCGATTGTTTGGAGATTACTTCTCCATTCAAAAACAGACGCTGCAGGCTCCTGCAATCATTGTGGCTATTTGGGAGTGAGATCAGGTCACCTCTCACTTGTATTCAAGAGAATTTAAAGCACTCTTAATATTGCTCCCACTTAGCTACTTCCTGTTCAATTTCACCCATTTAAAATGAACTTTCTTAAGAGCCCATCAAAATGTACTTTTGGTGCTACAGTTTCTCATGTAAGCAGATGAGACCATGGAAAGAGTTAATGAGGTAGGAGCAGCCAATAAAAGCTGAATCTAAGATGTAATCATTTGGAGTCAAAAATGTAACACGGAAGAGCTCAAAGAGAAAACAATATGATGGAATTCATCACATTCACAACAAGAGGCTAAACCAGATAGGCTCTCAGTTTGCTGCAAAAAAACACAAACATTTTACCTTGTCTCTGCAGAGCGGCAGCTTGTCTCCTACTGGGCGTGGCATCGCCATCTGCCCACCTGCCCTGGTCTGCTGTGGTCAGATCTTCTCTGCAGAATTTATCTGAACAAATTCACACATTCACCGTTTATATCGTAAAACCAGTTGTGGAAAAAAAAAAGGAGGAGAATTCTATGCAAAATCTTACCCTGACAAGTCCCACACTGCAGCTCTCTGCTGTCCAACTCCAGTCCAACTTGAGTCTCGAATTCAGCTGCATCCTGCTTACAAACAAGGGCTTCCTCCTTCTCCACTGGACCTGAGGGCTCTTTGTACTGGCCCATTTTATACAAAGGTTTAGCTGCATGTCTCTGTGGGAGAGGTTGGGCCTTCCTTGGTACAGAATGCTTCCTCACAACCACCATGACCGGTTCCTCGCACCCTCTTCCATATCTGCCCTCCTCCTCAGAGTCTTCAGCTTCATCCCGGTACATCTTGGAGGCGTTGCTTTTGCTCCTGCCAGTGCCTTTTGCCACATTTCTCCCACAACAGGCACACACGAACCTCTTTGAACCTGGCAACCATGCTTCCTCTACGTCTTCAGCGGCTTGAGGGGACCTGCTGATGACCTCTGCAAGCTTCCTGCCAGTGTAAACACTTTTGGGGAGGAGATCTGTATCATCCAGATCTGTGGAAAACATTTCATCTCTGGAGGAGAGCTCATCCAAAGATGGACTGAGCACGCTCATGCGCTCATGTGTCGTTTTCATGGAGAGGTAGTTGTAGTAGTAGGGGGCAGCTGGAGAGGAGAGATGGTCAGCTCCTGCAGCTCCAGGTGTTAAAACATTATCGAAAGGAAGTTTGAGGATGTGGAAACTTTGATCAGCCTTGGCGTCGTCATAAAGATGTCCTACCTTTGAGACTTTATTGCTTTCAGCCTCCCTAAGAGCTGTCTGACTGAAGGGAAAGTAGAGCACCTGTGTGGATTCCTCTGCGTCACATCTGGAAACACTTGAGTCGGTCACTGAGATATTTGACTGGATATCTGTGACCTCCTTCTCAAGAGGGACCAAGTGTTGGTCTGACACCGATCGCTCAAGCTCAGGACACTCTTCATGGACAGAGGAGCTATCGATAGGCAACTCCTCTTCCAGTTTTCCTGTCCAGCACCCCTTAGGGCTCAGGGGATCTATGATCACTTGGTTAGACTCGCTGTTGTACATTACTGCAGTGGAGTCACTGAGCGTCACAGCTGGGGACTCCAAACAGCTGTCCTGAAGTGCTGAAGACAGGCTGTGACCCTGCTCTTCATTTTTCTTCTCTCCTCCTGGAGAAAACACTCTGGAAGACTGAGATCCAACACCAGAATCAAGTTCTCGCTCAGCGACCTGCAGCTCAGTGGCTCGAATCTTATCCAGACATTCAATGAGCTTGGCTATTGCCTCACTGGGGTCAGTTTGAGCTTCTGAACAGGCCGTTTCTCGACGTCCGTAAGGCTGCGAATGGTGCTGCTGGTGATGCATGTCACCCCAGGAAGGAGCATGGAAGCGAGGTTCAAACATTCGCCTGTAATCCATTGGATATAGTGGAGCATGCGGTAAAACAAAGCCAGGATATGGCACAAACGGGTAAGGTTGCATACAGGGACGACCCATGTTAAAACCTAGGATTTGAAAACAGAATTAAAAAATCATGCACTGAGATTTTTAGCATTTAAAAAGGTTGAATGTATCAAGTGTGAATAGGTTGCTACCTCCAGGTAACCCATAGTGACCGTATGGGTTGTTGAGCTGCCACTGTTGATAGAGGTAGTAAGGCTGGGATGGAGGCTGGACATAGAAAAAAGGCCTTGGATGGGGATTTCTCTGCCCTCCGCTCCCAAATGAATGCTGTTTACTTGTATCTACAGGAAAAGAGTCGATATATGTTCACACTAAATATACAGTTACCTTTAATGGGAGTTTTAATTCATCATTAGTATCAAAATTTCATATTTGGGGTAAAAAAAATCTTTACCGTCCATTTTCATTGACGCTCTCGCTCAACCTGTCGAAAATAAAACACTTAGAGGGATGAAAACAACGAAATAAACATCCCCCAACTTACGGAAATTAAAGCCGTTTCTTTTCCTTAAACAGTTTCTATTAAACCAAACAAAAGTAGAAATGCTTCGCCCTGTTCTACATAACGTCCTACTAACAAAACTTGCAACAGCTCCGCTAATCACTCATATAGGAAACAGCTGCTGCGCCGTCAGGACTGCTGAGTTCAGGTGCAGGTGGATTAACTGGCATCAGCATCTCTGAGTGGCCTGATTTTCTTTTCCCAAAAGATGCTCGTTTTAGCTGATTTCAAAATAGCCTATAATAGGCCTATATGTTTTCACAAAACCCTGACAAATAAACAAAATTAGACACTGAAATGCCCAAGAGTAAGCAGTAAGCAGTAGGCCTATAGGTAAATAGCGAAATGAATTAATGGAAGTAGAAAGAACTACTGAAAATATTTTAGCAGTGTGTATCAAGAATTTATCTAGTCATTAACTTATTTATAACGTATTTCAGCAATTGTTTTGTTTTTACCTGGGTATATTTATATTTCAAAAATATCAATAATAATGATGATAATATAATTCCCCCCATTATAAAGACTTTTAATTGCAAATGTAGATTCAATACAAAAATTTATAGAAATATTAAGAAAAGTGAATTTGACATAATTTCTGAGGAAGTTTTTTGTTTTTCTAAATAACAAAAATATTCATGGTGAACTTATATTGTCACCATTGACTATATTATTGAGGTTGTCACGCTTGTCTACATCAATCCTGTAGAGGTCGCTGTTTCTCTCTTCAACAGGACAGGCACTCAGTTTGAGTGCATGCGCAGTATCCTCATTTGGCCTCTGGTCTTTGAGGCGCTTATGATGCGCAGAGGTTGTCCGATGCTCGGCTCTTCCACTCAACTCTTTAACGTCTCAATTCGACTTGAGGAGCTCACTTGACACTTTCTGCTGACGAGAAAAACCCTTGTGTCGATTCAGTGTGTGGACGGTTATCGTGAGGACTCTTGGATTTCAGCTGTTGGACAGATTTACGGGAGAAGTGGCTCTGTCAGGTAGCTAGCTTACGTTTATTTAGCTCCTTTTTTTTGCTGTTAGCCTAGCTGAGTGTGTGCTAGCAGCATGACCGCTCTCTCTTTAGATTGTTGCCATCTTGTCGTTTCTGCAACAGTTAAAATATCAAGTTGATGATATAGGACGGTTTACTATTTTAACACCCAGTTGGTGTAACTCACCAACTCGTCAAGCATTCCCAGAACTGTGAGGAGAAAGGAAGCTAAAGTTGCTAACTTACCGCGGGTGTAAATCAGGGAAGAATCGCCGCTAGAGCTCGCGATATAACGTTATGAAGCTAGCTGATGGGGTGTTTTGGCCATTTGACCAAAAACCAAAATGACCACCTCGTTGAAAGCATAATTTGTTACGATTCAAAACTCCCAGCGTTATGGTTGGTTGAGTAGGTTATCCTGATATGATATCTCTGCCCAATTTTAATTTATCTCGTTTCGGTAGAAAAGGGTTTGTTTTGTAGAAGGAGGAAAGTGCAGCGCACTAGCAACAACGTGCTAACGTAGCTAGCAATCATTAGGCTAAACATAAAATGTCAGCGTTGAAGTGTCAGTTTTTACTTAAACATTAGCCAGTTAGTTAGAAGGATGAGGGGATGAAGATCTCACTGTACTATCCCTATCTAGATATATAATGGTGTAAGGGTTAGTAAAGCCATAATGCATGGATGGCCTAATGTGAGGTGAAGGATGTTGTTTAGTGACCGTTAGTGCACGCTTGTAAACATCTACCAGTTACCCGGCTTTCAAACACAACGATAAAAACGGCATAAATCACAACAGTGTTTCAATAAACGCAGACATTTTTGGAAGAAAAATAACACATTTAGGAAGACACGATTTCAGAACTGGTATTTGATATAAAAACGCAAGTACATTCCTCAACACATGATAGCGTTTCACTTGGTACAATGTAAGAAAAAGCCAAAAATGAACAAGTAAATAAATATACATTTGATTATTACATTCTTTTGTACGGGTGAGAGTATGTTAAACTTTTTTTTTTTAATTACCCTCATCTTTAGTATTCAACCTATAGACCGGACTGCGGTGAGGCTTCCGTGTTGTTTCCTAACTTGCAAGTTGGGCTGGGCTTTATAGCAAAAATATCGTCCCAAGATGATTTCCCATATTAATTGATCTAGATTTTGACTGCTTTATATTTGGTATAACCAAATGTAAAAAGTAACTGGACTGAAAATGAGTAAAAAAGCCAATGACCAAACCAAAACTGTGACATAACCTCAGAAAGCTTGGAGAGCTATTGCTCAAGATCCCTTTAAAAGAATATCCGGCCTTTTGAAAAGGAATGAGGTCTGGACCTTTATATCTACTCTATCTCTTAGATTTAGAGATCAATACATCCATGTTGACCATGTGACAAAAATTATGTACAATTCTGTCTTTAGTGAACTTTTTAAAATGTATTTACTGAAAAGGGATCATGTTGGGAAAATTTTTTTGTCGAACAAAAATTGAGGTACCAAAGGTAACATCAATTACAGGCATATATTGAAAACATTAATGCACCTAACTGTTGTAGTGCTAAAACAGTGTTACACAGGTCACATTTGCTTTGCTGTGGTCTTAGAAAATCAAGTTCTATTTAAGATTTACTATGGATGCAATGCTTTTGCAATGCCTTTTCATTTTGTAGAAAGTCAGTGGTCACACATTTGTAAAACGGTCATTCCTATTTCTTCCTTCTCAAGCAGCCTCGGTTGTTGCACTTTCTGAGAGGGAACGTGGTTGGATAGCTAGCATTAGGTGGCCTGCAAGAGGAGTCATGTTGTTTTGAGTGCAGATTTTGTCTGAACTAAGACTTTCTGACAGGTTTCTGCTCTAGCTGCCAAAGTAAAGAATTTATTTTCTTTCGTCTTCTGGTCTCCATGGATTTTAAATTCACCTCTTACTTCCTTTTTTTTTCTCTTGTCTTTCAGACAACCACTAATGTAGCAGTATTGCGACAGCAGTCGTGCGCTCTCTACCTCCGGTCCTCTGTGCCCCTCTGCATGACTTCAGATGACAGATAGACCCACGACGGGAAACCCCTTCCTCACCCCAAACCCCCCCCTTCCTCTGGATTCCTGACAGTGACACGGGTTCGCCACAACCTTATCATCTCAGCTCAGCTCAGCTTTCAGCTCATCTCCAACATAAGGACCAGCAAAGAATTTGCCATATAGGAGTTTCACGCGTCGACCTGGGTCAGCGGAGGTGTTGTGGAGCTGCCCCTCCCCCCTATTTATCCTCTTGAATCTTTAAGAATATATATAAAATTTACACATCTCCTGTTTCTCCTGGTTTTGAGTCCGGTTCTGCCGGCCGTGTGAGTTTTCAAAACTGGGGCACGATTCATGGGATGCAACCATGTCGGATCTTAGTGAGCGCAGGCCGGTCAACACGGACTATGCTGTTTCCCTGCTGGAGCAGCTCAAGTTCTTTTATGAACAGAAATTACTGACTGATGTGGTGCTGCTGGTGGAGGACACAGAGTTCCCATGTCACAAGATGGTCTTAGCCACATGTAGCTCCTATTTCAGGTGAGTGTGTGAGACCGTTGTCACCCTCGTGGTGTGGAATAACACATGTTGTACATTATTGTATTTGGCAAGCTGAGCATGATCATGTTTTGCATCTCATTTAGCCAGTTATGTTTTTTAAATGCTAACCTCCTCTAGTTACAATGAACAATGTGCCACATTGTAGAGCAAGTGATATCTTTTCTATGCAAGCAAGAAGATGTTTCGTTGAGGACTGGAGCTGTATTCTGCTCCAGTCATTCTGTTTCTGATATATTTTTACATGGAATAAATTAAGCGGTCACTAACAGGAGCTCCTCAGATGTTTTCCTCAGGTCCCGCAGGAGGTCTCGTTCATACGTATAACATTGCATAATGAAGTGAATGTGCTACAGTGACTGACAGAGCTGCAGCCTTGACTCTGGGAAAAGCCCATCTGTGCATGACAACAGCTCATGCGGCATTTAAACTCACTGTCTACGTCTCTGTCTCATCCTTCCCTCTGTTCTTGTGTTACGGCTCTCCCCGCTGCTTCCCACACACTGTTTATCTGGTGTGAACATGCAAAGCATTTTCCCCTTCAGGCTTTAGAGGTGTCACAACCCTTCTGCTAAACTGCTGCCCCTTCCTCCTCCTGTTTCCTCCCTGTCCACCTCCTCTCTCCACACATTCCTCGCTTCAAGGAAAGAAGGGGGTGGACTCTGGAGAGAGCTTGTCTTTGTAGGGGAAAGTCTGGTCACGTACGTCTTGGTGAGAGGAGAGGGGACAACAGTAGGTCTGCAGGGTTACGTAATACAGCCTGGCATGTTTAGCCCCTGCTGTGATGGACACAGAGGCAGATTTTAGACATAATTTTAGTTGAAGGTGTCTATTAAAAAAGAAAAATCCACCGAATGTCATCAGAAATGCTCATCATGATAAAGAAAGATATACTTTAAGGTGGGGCTGGACGATAATTCGATAATATATATCGATCGATAGACGTGTGGTGCGATAGGGAAAAAAAGGGTTGATTAAAAAGTTCAATAGAAAAACAGTTTCTCTTCCTTTATCATTATAGCCTATCATGTAGCTTGATACTACAGTCATTACTTCCTTCTGACCAATCGCAAACGTACATCTTCGTCAGCAAGCCCCGCCCCTCTCAAACCACAACAAAGCACGTTGTAAAAGATGTAGCAGCAAGGAGAGGCGGAGGAAATTGTCCCGAAAAAAGGTTTCTGTAGTTGGCCTGCATGGCGATATTTGGGTTTCCATTAGTTCTGTCAAAGTTAATGCGCCATGCTGCGTAGTTTCAGGAAATTTTGTAGAACAGGATACAGGATATTTTCTCCTGTTTATAGCATGTTGGTTTCAATATGTTGATCAATATTTTGCCTTGATCAATATGCTTTTTTTCTATATGGTCCAGGCTTACTATAAAGTATGTAGCTACTGATATTTTTCACTACTAATTCAATTGCTGAGGATTTCCTGGTTTCATTTGTCTGCAATAAATGTCAGAACATGTTGTACAAAACCTTCTGTTGTAAAAAAAAAAAGGACTTCTCACATCTCTAGTATTATGTCAGCAATAGATTAAAGAGGCTCTATAGAACTTTGGTAGATTTTCACAGATGTAATGTTCCCCCTATCGAAGGCTAGCTCGGCATCCACCCTGCATTTTAACTGTACTGTGACCTCTCCAACCAGTAAAAGTCAGTCCTATGTTGACTCATTTCTTATCTCGTGCTCTTTTCATTCTTTTCTTCCCTTCCTTCAATAATGTCTTCTTCTGTTTCTTTGTTGAATCAGCCGCTGTGCGCGTTCTAAATGGCAGGTGTGTTGATGTCATACCGCATGAAGCCGTACATAAAGGGAAACTCGGCTGCAATGTCGCGTGGCGTCCTGGAGGCAAAAGTCGTGAAGTGTGGTTTCTCATCCTCAGGATGAAACGCATAGTAAATGTCACTGTGCCATCAAACAAGACAGGAACTCAGAGTTTTATGGTCGGAAGGTTATGTAATGCGTCTTTAAAACTCTGCGTTCCCAACTCATTTGATGAGACAGCGACATCTATTTTTGTACATTTCTGGAGCCGTCCCGAGGCTGAGAAACCTACACTAGACAACTTTTTTCTTTCTGGATGCTGCGTAACGTTGAAGCCGAGTTTCGCTTTCACGCTAGCAAGCGAATATGAACACACTGACCGTTTTGAACGTGCACCGTGGCTGATTCAGCAAAGAAACGCAAGAAGACATTATTGGGAGAAGAGAGGAAAAGAAAGGGATAAAGAATCAGCGAAAGATAAGACTTGTTTTTTACTGGCTGGAAGAGCTCACAGTTCAGGTAAGATGCAAGATGGATGCTGAATTAATTGTAGATGGGGGCACATGGCTGAGAGAAACTGCGACCATGGTCCCTGGCTTCTTTTGTTCAGTGTCTTTAAGATCGGAAAGTTACATAGTGCAACCTTAAAATACAAACTATTCATTCATTCATAATTTAAAAAAGTAAATATTCCATACAGCAAAGGATTACTTAATTCTGTTTCTCACATAATTGATTAATTGACTGAAAGTTGGTTTATATCTGTCTCGGTTCATCCTTACAGTAACACTCAAAGGGAGAGAAAATGCATCCAATTAGTTTTTGGTGGTTCATGTTAAATTGACCACAAATGATTTTTCAGTGACAAACAATTGCAACATTTTGGAGGTTTGACAACAGCTGCTCTGTTTGGTCTTTCATTTTGGGCAAGTCATGGTTTAAAATTGGTATAAATGTCAGGAATCCAACAAAGAAGACACACTTCTCGAGTCAGATGTGAGAGACTGAAGTGAGGGAAGTTCAGGATGTGACTCGCAGTGCTTGCTGTGGATGAATGACATGGAGGAAGAGTGGGCGGCCTGCTGAGGCTGATGCAGCATAGTAGAGACTGAGTTGTATGCAGTTGGGTAACAACTCAGATGATGGATGTCACTTTCTGTCATCTGGCTGTAGGAAATCAAGCTAATCAGTACTTGACACATCAGCAGTAACATAGTTTTAGTTTTCAATATTAACTTTAAAGTATACACTTTAAAGACGGAACTCTTTTTACCCTAAAACATGTTAGTTTACATCCTCTTTCTGTTACCGTTTACTGATCGATCATTGTTCTGCTGCAGGGCAATGTTCATGAGTGGCCTCAGCGAGAGCAAGCAGACACACGTCCATCTGAGGAATGTGGACCCGGCCACCCTGCAGATCATCATCACGTATGCCTACACAGGCAACCTGGCCATCAGTGACAGCACAGTGGAGCCGCTCTATGAGACTGCCTGCTTCTTACAGGTCAGAGAAGTCATCTGATGGTCTGCACATTATCTCTTTGTAATTTTCCTTTATTGTTACTGGGAATACTCACCAGAGCGGGCGTCAGTTGTTTTCCCTTCCACATCTTTGGGTTACCATTAGACAAAATGAAATGTCTTGAAAAACATTTGTGTTGACAGATGTCTGAATATTTGTCTGTCTGTCCAATGCAGGTAGAAGACGTCTTGCTGCAGTGCAGGGACTATCTAGTGAAGAAGATAAATGCTGAGAACTGTGTCCGCATGTTGAGCATCGGCGACCTGTTCAGCTGTAGCGAGTTAAAGCAGAGCGCCAAGCGCATGGTGGAGCACAAGTTCCCCATGGTGTACCGGCAGGAGGCCTTCCTTCAGCTCTCCCACGAGCTGTTAATAGACATCCTGAGCAGCGACAACCTCAACGTGGAGAAGGAGGAGACGGTACGCGAGGCCGCCATGCTGTGGTTGGAATATAACATGGAAGCCCGCTCGCAGCACCTGTCCTCTGTCCTGAGTCAGATCCGCATCGATGCATTGTCAGAGGTGACGCAGCGTGCCTGGTTCCAGGGTTTGCCGCCTAATGACAAGTCTGTGGTGGTGCAGGGCCTCTACAAGTCCATGCCCAAATTCTTCAAGCCTCGGTTAGGCATGACCAAGGAGGAGATGCTCATTTTCATGGAGGCCATGTCAGAGACGCAAGGCGAATGCTATGTAATGTCTACATCCGTACCTACAACAATAGTGTGTTACAGCCCGCAGGCAGAGAAAGTGTACAAGCTCTGCAACCCCCCAGGAGACCTGCAGAAGGTGGGCACTCTTGTTACTCCAGACAATGATGTATTTATTGCTGGTGGACAGATCCCTCTTAAGAACTCAATCACCAACCATGGCAAGAAAGGCAAGTTACAGGCTGTCTTCCACCCAGTCGATAGCTTTTTCTGGTTCGATGCCCAACAGAACACCTGGGTCCCTAAAACCCCCATGGTGTGCGCCCGGACAAAGCCCTCGCTGGTCTACTGCGGCGGCTACATCTATGCAATTGGTGGCGATAACGTCGGCGGAGAGCTAAACAAGCGCACAGTGGAGCGTTACGACTGCGAGAAGGACGAATGGAGCATGATGAGCCCCCTGCCCTTCGCCTGGAACTGGAGCACTTCAGTGGTGGCGCACGACTGTATCTACGTCATGACCCACGATCTGATGTACTGCTACTTCCCCCGCGCGGACACTTGGGTGGAGATGACCACACGTAAGACCAGCCGCTGCTTCGCCTCCGCAGCTGCCTTCGGTGACCTCATTTTCTACATCGGTGGCCTTCACGTAGTCAGCAACTCCGGCATGCGCATGCCGACGAGCACCATCGACGGCTCCTCCGTCACAGTGGAGATCTACGACGTCAACAAGAATGAGTGGCGCATTGCCGCAAACATCCCCGCCAAGCGCTACTCGGATCCGTGCGTGCGCGCCGTGGTGCTGCTCAACTCACTGTGCATTTTCATGCGTGAAACCCACATGAACGAGCGCGCCAAGTACGCCATCTATCAGTACGATCTGGAGCTGGACCGCTGGTACCTGCGGCAGCCCGTGTCCGAGCGCGTCCTCTGGGATCTGGGCAAGGACTTCCGGTGTGCGGTGGGGAAACTGTACCCCTCCTGTTTGGAGGAGTCCCCATGGAAACCACCGACCTACCTCTTCTCCCCCGAAGGAGCCGAGGAGTTTGAAGTGGATGGGGAGCTGGTGACGCTCCCTCACGTATAGCTCTTAAACCCCCGCCTCCCCTACCTCACTGACTATACCAGATGTCTGTAACACTGAGGGATGAACATGAAGGGGAGGTGGGCTTCAGATCTCTGCAAATTTAAAGGGTTTGTCTGTTTCATGGAGGGATCGCTGGACTTGAAGCTGTTGCTGATGAACAGTGCCGTTCAAACAAGTTAAAAGCGAGAAGAATCCCCTCACATATACTAGTAATCGGACTATTTTTTTTCTTATGTTGTCAGTTGTGACATCTGTTAGATATTATGTCTGTCATACTGTTTCTACAATGTGATAATCTAAACAACTAATTTCATGATGAGGAGGATGATGATGCACTTAACTGGTAAATCTGATAAATTATAATGGCAACTGTACCAAAACTCCCCCTTCAGACCCTTTTCTACATTCTTGGCTTCCCTCTCCCTTGTACTCCCTTTTTGTCTTTATAAAGAAATACTCTGCAGAAAATCAGTTATTGCACTCTGAGGTCTTGGTAGCAATTCAAGGTGGTCACAATGGAATGCAAACATTCATATGCATATTCTAAGTATTATTGTATTCATGTCAAAAGCAGTACTGAAAGTGGATTTGATCATTTTGGACTGGATGGATGATATAAATGTGACTGTTTTAGGGAAATTTCAAGTTTGAAAAGTGTTAACTCAGCTTTTAATGAAACAAGTTCCTGATGTAACTAAATGGAGATGGAGCTGAGAGCTTTTTTCTGTCAAAGCACTGAATCTGAGGTGTTTAAGTCCAAAAATACATGAAATATCAGTTGACTCCATCTAACGCAGTCCACAAGATGATGTTTTGTCAAACTGACTACAGGACAAGTATTCTGATTGGTAGATTTTTTTCTTGCAGTTGCAAGGAAAAAAAATCATGATTTGTAAGTATTCAAATCATGATGATTAAAATGGATCAAAATGATTAAAAGCAGGGAATATTTGGCTTTGTATGTATTACTTCGCTGCATTTCTGTATTTTGTTGTAAACATTTTCATGGTTCTAGACTCGAACAACCAAAAAAGGAAAACTGAACACCCCATAGATGTCTTTGGATTTGCTCTTGTTATTTTATAAACTCAATCCATTTTTAAAAAGGGATGAAGAAGTTCCAGAAGCTGACTTTTTGAAATTGCTGCTGCTGCTTTTTTTTTTTTTTTTTTTCCCTTTTTTTGTTTAATCTTAAAACCCAAAAACTATACAGTGGAACAAGAGGGAGTTTTTGGCATTGAAGTAATCGATCAGCAGTTTGGGTGCAAGGAACTGGATTTTCAACAGAGTATTCCTTTTAAAAAACAGAATCATGTATTTCCTCAAAAGGCCCTGCAGACAAGGGGAAAAGCAGCTATGGTTTTCTGGTAGAGTGGGAGGGCTGATGAGAGGGGGTAATGAGTGAGATGTGAAGGAGGTGGAAAAAGAGGGTGACTGCAGGTCCAGCCACCCGTCACCTCGCCTGCTTCGCCGCTCTGCCCTCCACCCTGACTCCACCATAGCTCCTTGGTAGCTTAGCTGTCAAGTCTGCTGCATACAGGTCTTCCACACAACCAGCAGTTTACACCTCACTCTGTCCACCGTCACATGACCATGACACTTTGTGTTTCTTTCCACCAGGATCTCTGCAGACACACAACTCCACTCGCAGTGCAAACATAGGTTCTGGGCTCATGCATTTTTTATTTGTAAGCTGCTGAAATATATAAATATAAGTATGTAATGAATATAATAAAATATATATTTTTCATATGTTTAAAAGACAGCTGTTTTAACGTGGGGGAAAATAACCAGGTCTATTTTGTATAAGTGTCTCTTTTTTTTTTCTTTTTTTTTTAATTTAATATCAGACATCACTGTAGTGTGATTGTGGGTAGATCTCCATTCTCCTATTGGATTAAAATCTTTTTGAGTGACTAATGTAAATCTTGCTGCTGATTGGTTGTAAGAAGAGAGGGCTGGACCAGGGCTGTTGCTACAGAAATCATCCCAGCAACCACTAGCATCAGTGGAGAGGGTGGGTTGGGGAGGGGAGGGGAGGGTCTTCCTCTTACCTTTAAAAAACATGAGCACAGGTGCTTCATGACGAACCTTACTAGCATGTTTGGCTGCATCATTTTCCTTTGGCACTGTATTTTGAATGAACGTTAATTTATTAAAAAAAACGTACCGAAAATGTTCTGGAGATGGTCTGTGTTTGCTTTCTTCACATAAAATGGCGCTGCTATCTTTTAAAAAATGTTTTTTTTTATTACAAATGCCACTTTTGGTATAGAATATAATCATATTTGATTGATTACTTATTTTTCATTTTCTCCTCTGTGATACTCCACACATGTTCAGTAGGAAACCGATCTAAACTGCAGGCAGGCCAGTCAAGCACACACCCGCACAGAGTGTGTGAAGCTGTGGAAGTCGTGAAGAATTAGTTTTGACTTTGTCCTGTTGAAATAACCATGGACTTTCCAGGGAAAGACGTCATATTGATGCTAGCATACAGTATGTCTCTAAGATTAAACTGCATTAATGGTACCTTCAAAATTATGCACGGCATCCATGCCATGCCTCTCTCTGATTGCAGCCTTGATGGTCTCTCTCAGTGGCACACAAAATCAGATCTTCAAATTTCTCAAAAGCAGCTGAAACATGGACTCATCTGATCACAGAACACGTCTGCATTTCTGTCCATTTGAGATGAGCTCATGTTCAGAGAACTTAGTGTTTCTGCACAGAGTTGAGATATGGCTTCCTCCTTGTGTAATACAGTTTCAGATTACATTTCTGGAGTTGTCGGTGGACTGTGCTGAGCAGAAATGGTTTCCCAAGGTACTCCAGAGTCCACGTGGCTGGATTGATCATGATGGACATCACAGTTTCTCCTTCGGTGCTACCAGAGTAGGACTGTCATCTAACACTGGTTTCTGTCCTTGACCTTAACCCTGCAAGATTCACCTGGGCTCCATTAATCTTTTGATATTATGTTCTGTTGTTGAAAGACCTCATTCTGCACAGAGAAATGATGTTTGTTTTCTATTGTTTGTTTTACATATTAGTAGATTCTAGGCCTATGCTGGCATGTCCTTTTATACACGATCGTGACACCCTAACCTGCCAAAAAGTGTATCTGCTGATTGTAGTCTTCAAAAACATTCACTTCATATTCCATACACTTTATTTGTTGATATCCCTCTCTAAACATGATTGTGTGTGTGTGTCAATATATTGAGGGGTTGATCCGAGTATTTTTTTATTTTTATTAACCAGATCATGCAATCCAATTTGTTTTGTTTTGAGAAAAATGATCCTTAAATTGTTGCTTGTTGATTAAATTGAGCCAAGTCTTTCACACGTAAGATTAATATGTGATAAACATGTTCTTATTTACCTTTGAAAGGCTTATTTCGTTAGTATGCCCAATTTTTTTTGATCTCATTTAACTGCTGTTGTTTCACCTGATTAGCTTATGGGTGTTCATTTATTCATTTTATACAGTTTAAGTTTCATTCCTCTGTTAAGTATGGAGTTGGAGAATTTGCTAATGCAACATTTTTATGATTGAACAATATTTACATCAGCAAACCTCTAAGGTCTTAAAATGTAAACTATTTAGTCCATTTTAATCTATACTATTCTTTTGGAAGGTATTAGTTACACTTAATACACCAATTTTTATGGATGACCAAAAATCAGTTTTGCAACATTAGTCGGTCAAAACTATAAAGTCACAGCAAAGCAGATATGAGAAACAGTTTCAGTCATATATGGACAGTCCACCACCCACCTCTGTCCACAGGCTGCTCCCAAAGGTAGGAAAGATGTCATTTTAAGCAATAATCTGATCAATATTAACAGACCTACTTCCTGTCATTTAAGGACATTTAGATTAAATTGTAGGGTGTTTGAACAGCCCTAAATAGGGTCTACACATCACAATTGTCTTGAAAATGAGTAATTACTACTAAAATTTCAACTGTAGCACAATTAACTTAAAAAAAGAAACTTCAGTTAAAAAAAAAAAAGACAAACTTTGTAAGCTGAACATTTAACTATGCGCTTTACTCTTCAGGACACAAAATATGGCTCAAATGGCTGACCGATGCCACTGTTTGTCTGGCAAACTCACACTGGTTTGGAAAAGTAAGAACCACCATGTTGTTATGGATCACCAATTTAAAAATCCTGTCCTTTTTATTTTTTCAAACATTACTTATTACAAATTGGAAAACCCTATCCTGAAGACCAACAGACACCAGATCTTCAGTAGTGCCAGTTTTTTTTAAAGGTATACCCTCTGATCCCACCACAATCTGGCATTAAATCAGCTGCTACACTCTTTTCCTCCGTTGTTCCCCGGCGGTGTAACGATCTACCGAACTCTGTCCGATCCACAGAGTCCTTATGGACTTTTAAGAGCAAGCTAAAGACTCAGCTGTTTAAGGAGCATTTCCGCACTTAGCTTAACTCTTCTACTCGTCAGGATGAGTTAGAAAGATTTGTCCAGCTCTTTGGCACAACTCGGCACTGAACAAGCTGTGCACACTTAACGCCCAAGATGATACTGTGTGATGAAATCGTGATCTCGTAATTAAACAAAGGGACTATTATAAAACAAAAAACACTGCCTTTAGCACTACACGGCAGCACCTGTGTCCAACTGGACTCACAGCAGTCTGACCGGCACTTAATGATGATCTCCCCTCCTGTTTGATTTCCTGTTGATTGACTTGTGTTGTTCTCACTCTCAGATTTAAGTCACTTTGGAGAAAAGCGTCTGCTAAATGACTGTAGAATAGAATATAAAAAAAGGAAAAGAAAGAGTATTATTTTAAGCTCATCTCTTATGTAGTGGCTACAGTGTGAACCTCTGCATGCCTCAAGCTAAAACAACCTGTGAGGTTGCTGAGTTCGTAAATCTCTGTCATGCTGAATATTTTCCAGACAAAACATGGTGTGCTTTTGTTGAGCCGTGTGCCATCACAACAGCAGCTCTCTCCACAAACACGCATTTGCCAGCACTTTGTTAGGCTGACCTACATTTGATCCCAGACACAAACCCAGAAGGTTAAAAGAAAAAAAAAAAAAACAACTAAAAACAAAACACCAGTATCATCTTTTAATTTTTCTTTTAATACAGCATTATAGGATATCACTTCCATTTCCAATACGTTAAAAGCATCTGTCAAGAAAATATTCTGTGAATCTGAATTCACTTTACATTCAAAACATTTTAAATACAAAATGAAAATATATCATCAGAGGATAAAAAAGAAACACGCATCTTTAAACATCTGATATTTTAACCATACTTACTTCAAAAATCAAAATCCAAAAGAGTCAATGAGTGTATAAAAGCATGAAGAAGACGACAAAAACGATGCAAACATTTAAAAGCCAACAGCTGGAAAACTGGCTGGACAGAGCATGCTCACTGGACCACCTTTAATCCTACAACTGTTGAGTACTACTTGTAACATGGAGGGAAAAGATCTTGTAAAATTACAGTTATACAAGCTAAAGATCCACAGAAAGAGCATATAATGGCTGCTTTGTGCAAATAAACACAGTGGTCCACTTGTTGCAGTGTAGTCATGACAAAACATGGATATTTCAAGAGAACAAATTACACAACAAATAAATAAGTTATCTTTCTTGAGACTATCTTCAAGTTTACTGAATATAGTTATCCAAATATATATTTATTTATTTATATGTATACTGACAGTGAAGTAGAAAAAGATCTGGATGAGGGTTGCTAACCTGCATACACAGAGCTAGTCAGAGGTTTCTTCATAATAAATGGAGGTGATTTCACTCAAAGCAAGCATTTAGTTCACAGGGATTTCTGTAGGAACATTGTAGTCGTTTCAGTGACACTGATCTAATTCCTGTTATGTGGTGTAGCTTTTTTGCAGTGGTGACAAGTTCACTGAAGCCATTAAGACTGGTTAAATCCTATACATATTCATCCCTTTCAGACACCCATCTGCACACTCATGTTCTCTTTCAAGTATGAATGTGACTCATGACTATCATCCTTTTAAACCAGATAGATGGCCAATATGGTAAAGGCAATCATTTATAAATCACCATAAGTTTAAATTCTAAATTTATGTTTTTCTATATCTAGTGTCTCAATGAGGATCTATGTCAGAGGCTGAGAAATAAAAGGTTTAAGTGAACATTGAAAATTCAGATTATTTGGGGCATCCATCAGGATTAAGCAGGGGTTGTTTATTTTTGTTTGTTTTTAAAAGCTGACATTTTATGTGTTTTTAAAAGACATTTTAGTTATCATTTTGTTGAGACAGCTAGTAAATGTCTAGGACCACAATTATTGGTTGAATAATTGATAAGCTAATCAAAAGACGCTTAATAATTAACCATTTTTTGTTAGCTTTTTATAAGAATTATCTAAATATGCTGCTTTTAAATTTACATCAATAAAGTATGTCTGACACTGGCAAGACCCATGTGGGGTAAATGCCATCTCCAAAGGGTGTGGCATGAAACTGCATGGATGCCAACCAGTTTGTCGTAAATTCACGGAAGTACCAACAGACTCAATTCATAGTTTTGTGTAAAATACCTCTTTTTGCAAAAGCCTATCTGCTGGACAGGCATGGCACGAGGTCTTAAAAGGTGGACTTTATGTGCCTAATACTGTACTGAATGACTTCATGATGTCGGCTGTCTGTGCATGTCTGTAACCAAATATTATTGGGTCTGAATATTTCTCCAATTGAAAAAATAAAAAGTAAAAAATTGCCTCGAATTAGTTATTGTTAAAGCAATTATTTATTTTTGTGCTATCTAGCTAGGTTTTACAAAATGGTTCACAAGTCGTGCACAATTTCCCATGTAATAATCACAAGCTTTCAAGAGTTCATTTCTGACCCTAAAAACCTTGCTTACTCTGTCTAAAGTGTTTCACATTTTAGCCAGCAAAGTAATGCTAATAATGTTAAGTAGCTAATGCTATTTGGAAGATTTTGGACTCTGCGAAACCACGTTTGTCAAAAAGCTTGTATTTCATCACAACTGTGCTTGAAATCAGTTAAGGTTAGTCTTTTGTTAATACAAATTATTTAGTGTTTCTTGTTCATAGGCTTTAAACTACATGAACCAAGTTATATTAGCTAGCTAGTGTGGGCACTTTCTAGCTGTCAGCATTTTCTAGCTAGCTTTTTGTATTAGCTCCAGTTACAAATCAAAAATTGAAACCTTTTGATTAACTTTTTACCAAAATATATACTTTATTCTATTTTAATTATTCAGCCCTCAAGATTTTATTGATTATTATCAATGAAATATAATTGAACAAATTACGTTTTTGATATGCATTTTTCCCCCCTCAATGTTAGCGTTCATTTTCCAAAGAAAAGAAATCTAATTTATTTTTACATTTTATTCAAATTATCCTTAAAATAATTAATGAAATTACTTCTAATAACATAATTCTCAGTTGTGGTTATGTTTAAGTCACTCAGTAGGACCATCTATTTAGTAAATTAACGATTCACCACAACAACCACAATGTTACTACAGAGGCACTGACGAACATGAGCCCCACAGAATTTAAAATCTAATCAATGAAAAGTTTTAAGGTGCTTCAGCTCATGTTATTTGGTCAAATTCTGTGGCACAAGGACATTTTACATCATTTTGCAGCAAAATTGGGGAGTTTAATATTGACAAAGTTGGATAACTATGCAGCAGAGTGAACACCAGACACCCAAGGACAGCATCTTTAGTGTCTCAGAGGAAAGAATTCAGCGATCACAAACTGCAGCGGTGGAAAACAGCTGTTCAGATTTTATGCAGCCTTCTGAATTTTCGGGTTTTGATTAAAAGCCTCACAGTGGTTATGGACTGTGCAGTTAGTTTACCGGCATCGCTACCTTCCTGTCTGGAGTGTCATCCAGAGAATATGATGACGGAAAAAGCCCAGATTCTCCGGTTGGGTCAGTGACTGCTATGCTTGATATTTCAGTCTCCCATATGAATCTGAGAAAAGGGGATTGTTTTCAGTTCGTACCCTTAACCAAACTAGATTTCACTCCATTGAAACTAAGGCTTTGTAATCAGAGGACAATGAGGCAGGAAGAGTCAATCAGGATTTTTATGACATTGAAGGTCATGGTTTCACCTCGGTGGCGGGCTCTGGAGAAGCTGGGGTGGTTACTGGTACAGGCTGGGCCAGCGTGGAAAACCAGGAGGACATGGCTGACTTTGCACTGGTCAATGCTCCACCCACTGACTGACCTAAGAGTTAAAAGTAAATATATCACTTTCAAACAAGGTTATTAAATGCAGATAGATTGGTTATTAGCTGGTTATCAGACTATAAGACTTCTTTATTAGATCATAACGCGGCCAATTGTAGGCAGTATTTTATTTTTTTGGAAAAGTTGTGTTCAGACCAATTTGTGTTGAGGACGAGAGAAACTTTTCTGTGAGCAAGATAAAAGTGCAAAAAGTAACTTGCAAGCCCTTCCGATGTTTCATTTGGCTTAAGCTTGGGGTTTTTCTTACCCACTGCCTTCCCAGTCTGGACCACATTGCGACTGGTAGTCATCATTGCGTTTCCAATCTTCTTCCCCCGCTCACTGTTCTGTACCGAGCTGTAGAGAGAAAATAGGATCACCATCCAGAATTTCACGCCATCTTCTTGTCTGTGGTGTAACATTGGAATTCTTCCAACTTTCCAGGAAACGAACTATACGAAAGCGCTGCTGCCAAATGCTGCGCCAACCTGGTGGAGAGGATTATGTAACGGCAGAGACTGAGAAGCAGTCACAGGTGGTGAATTTAATGATCACAGCCGACCTGAGAACGGAAATGGGTCGGCTGCGTTTCACAACAAATGGACGATTAAAAGCAGCCCCGCCTGGCTTTATCTGAACAGTAGCTTGGTACGAGTCCAGCATGCAACCTTTCATCTGGATCCCCGCTGACCTGACATTCGCCAGGAATCTTGCTCCTGCATCATCTGGGCAACAGCAGCGTCATTACAGCAATGTGTCAGCAGCTGCAGAGAGTGAACAGCTGCCACTCACAACCATCTAATAAGACACTCATTTAATCCAAATATAAACATCCTTACTGGCAGTTTTAGTATATGTCGCAGGCTTTAAGATATATTTTTACAATTGTTCTTATCACTGTGCTTTAGAAGCAAATGAAAATGAAGGTCTAAATTTTTCTCTTGGGTGTTGAGCAGAGTTTAAAGGGAAAAAATTACCAGCTTGAATTCAAGGCAACTGTGAGCATAGAAAATAGATGTTTTCTATTCATTTTAGACTATTTTCTACAATCCAACGATGATAATTTCACAGAAATTGTCAATGTTTCATGAGAACCGACAGGATAGTCCAAACAGATCCAGTCCTCGCCAAAATCCTGAAAGGACCAAACTTGTTTCAATAAAGTACTTCTTATGCTGGAAGTCCTGAAGACAATGGACATTCAGACGTGTAGTAGTGGGATTGAAGTTGAGGTGCAGAACTAATTCTGGATTAACTCCTTCTCTCGGGTGACTTTAAAGATGATGAATTTTTCAAGCATCTCAACAACATCTATAAAAAATGAGCTGCATCATAAATCGTCCAGGCTACGAGTAAAAAGTTAGGGGCCGGATCAAATTCACAGTTTATCAAGTAACTGCAGCTTATTATCCTTTACCTCTTCTTATTCAGTTTTAATTATCTTTCTTATTTTTTGTGGAACCACATCACAAGACTTATCTGATGGCTACTTCCAGCAGTATAATGCACCATGAGTTCACTGTACTCCAATGGTCTTGACAGTCACCAGATCTCAATCCAATAGTGCACTTTTAAGATATGGTGGAACAGAGATTCTCATCATGGATGTGCAGCCAACCAATCTGATCCAACTTTGTAATGTTATCATGTCAATACAAGCCAAAATCTTTGAGGAAAGTTTCCAACACCTTGTTGAATCTATGCCACGAATAATTAAGACAGTTTTGAAGGCAAACAGGGAGTCACCTGATACTAGCAAGCTGGACCTGATTAAGTGGTTGATGAATGTATTTTGCATGATTAATTTGGACATAAACTTTGGTTGTTTTGTTTTTTTTAAACCAAATTATCTTTTTGTATGTTTTCTGTGACACATTACTGCTTTCCATCTAACTGCTTTGTGTATCAGGTGGCCTTCCACAGCTAATCTTTACAATAAAATCCAGGAGCTTAACACAAGGGGCTTCTGCAGTATGGAGGACCAGGAGAGTCATCGAAAAAGCAATACAGCATTTTCATGATGATTAAATAATTGTGAAATAAGAATATAGATTACTAAATATAATTTCAAATTCAACAATTGATGCACGGCTGGTCCCGGGCTGTTGATGCTGCTGCAAAATCCACACGGAATCTGTGTGTGGTGCGGAGGAGGGCTAGGATGGCAGCTCACCCGTCTCGTTTTCTTCTTGGTTTTACATTTCATATACAGACTTTACATCCTTAGGAAACGCATTTGCAAAAAGTATTTGAAAATGCAAAGGGGAAAAAAAAAAATGGAAATGGAAAAGGAATTACTTTTTTAAATGTATAATATGGACAGGTATTTCTTACCAAATTTATGAATTGTGTCATTTATTTCTGCTTTTAGAAAAAGGATTTGACAATGCATTTTCAAATCACAGGATTTAATAATGAATACAATATGTAATTCCTCTTTAATAATTCCATTTCAAATGTGCAATAAGAAAAATGGTTTCCAAATTTGATTTCTTTTTATATGAATTAATTGTTGATTTTGAAATTATGTTTAGTAATCTATGTTTATTTCACAATTAATTAATCATCATGAAAGGGCTGTATTGCTTTTTCGATGACTCTCCTGGTCCTCCATTCTGCATAGGAAAAATGATCATTTCAGCTCATGAAAGAACAAAGACGAATGCCTTAAGTAAATAAATGAACAAAGATTCAGAGTGTAGATACTGAGGATGTAAAGTCTGTATATGAAACGTAAAAACCAAACAGAAAACGAGACAGGTGAGCTGCCATCCTAGCCCTCCTCCGCACCACACACACAGATTCCGTGTGAATCTGACAGCAGCATCAACAGGACCCCACTCCCGGCAGCCCGGGACCAGCCGTGCATCAACTCTGTGGCATCCTACAGCCGCCCCGCAGCACTGTCACTCACACAACGCAGAGGATTCACCAAAACAGACGGTGGTTGCTAGGCATCTGTCACTGAGATAAAAGATGCAGCTCAAACAATAATCTGTCCTCCTCACTTTTTCCTTTAGTCTAGAATCTCAAAGTTTAAGACCTGCTGTTTGACATTTGTAGTTTTGAGTTGTTGTTTTTTTATGGTGCTATTGAGATGTACAGTAGCTCTGTGAATTGTTACCATAGTAACTGAATTGCTACAATAAAGTTTCCAAATTATGTATTTATTTCTAAAATCACATCTTTGGTCAACAAATTCAGATGGGTCATTCTGCAGCGGAGATTTGATCAGAAATACAAATGCAAATATATAAAACACGCAGACAAATAAGGAAGAAGAACTTCATGCCGATGTCTAGACTCGATTTGAGAGTGAAAAATTATTCAGTAGAAAATCATTAACCATTTTGAACATGTTATGCTAAAAAGTGGGTGAAACAAAAATTTTGGCTGCCGTCTTCATGTTGATCTCAAATAACTTGAAATAAAGAAAAAAGTAGTACTTCAGCTGAGCTTCTGTGTACACTTTCCATCCATCTGGCTGACCCAAATAAGTAGCTACTTATGTAACATAATGTGGTACACTGACAATAAAGAAAGATCCTCTAACAGTGTGTGCTTGCCTACAGCCGTGTGGCTCATCACATGACTCCATTTCCTGAAAATATCTCTGCCACCAGCTGCTCTTTGTCCGACGCAGACGACGAGGAAACATGAAAAAGGTCGCCTTGTTTTGGCCCCCAGTGCTTCCATAATGCACATGCAGCACAGCACAACCACAGGGAAGTCAACCGTAGCGGCTTGTTCTTTTTCCCCTTTTCTGGTCTACTATCAAGCTGAGCGCAGTGGATGGACTCCGCCTTTCGCTTTTACTCTCCCAACAAACATCCTGACAAGTGGGATCCATCAGACTAGTTAACGTCTGCCCCAGTAACCCTAGTCCTCCCCACTCATTGTCACTTCTCAGATTGCAGGAATAAAGCTCCATGTTTACTGATGCAGGCAAACAGGGAGAGCATTCTGCTGTCAGGAAGATGTCCAAAGACAGATGGACATCCAGATAAATAAATAAAAGGTTGCAACTAAATCACAGAAAGCCCACAGGGCTTCTTGAGTGGCATCATTATGTCTGTGCTTTCATTTGATTCTCATTCCCATTATTCATAAAGTCTATACTTATTTTTAAATGTGCCCTAAAAATAATCTTACATGCAATCTGGTTTTTCATTTCCATTCTTTTCCTTAAGATATGGTTGTAGCTCAGGACTTTATCTTGTCCTGTTTTCTTTGCATAGACCTGGGCTACTCTGGTCCTAAAATGGCCGCAGTCCTTCAGCTTTTCAATGTGTCCCTGCTCTGACACACCCGACTCAAATTAATGAGTCAATGTGTAGAACTTCATAGGCTGTTGGATCAATTTGAGTCAGGTGTGTTGGAGTAGGGACACATTGTAAAGCTGCAGGACTGTGAACCTCTTACTACCGAATTGAGTAGCCCTGCCATAGACCATTGACATGTTTTAAACTTTAACTCGCATTATTTTTATAATGTGAAGCCGACATCTTTATTATTTGCCCAAAATTAATATAATAATCTGACCAACAACCAGCTCATGAACATGTATTTTCAATTAAAACGAATATATCTTAACCATTTGAAAATGAAGGAAAATCATCACTTCAAAAATATGGTCACGTGTAGATGTAGAAGCCTTAAGGAAAAGAAAAGAAACCAAATAAAGAAACTCTTTGAGAATATAATGAAACATGGCTACAGCATGTAGGAACTATCAGGATTTTTTAACCTAATTTATAACCCGACAATGTGTTCCAAATTATAATACATGTAGAATTTCAGTGAACGAAAGATTTGGGTTTTAGGTTTTTTGTGGAAGATTTAGCTTGTGTTTCTCCAGTCGGTCTAGATCACTGATAATCTCACACAAGTAACTTCAGGAAGGAAACTTCTTGAGGCACAGAGGTGGTGGTGTGATGCTTTTGGCTGGAACAATAGAGTGTGATATAGCTGGCCTCTTTAAGGTGTCTGAGGGTGTCAAAATATGCTCAACAAAATCTGTGCAGTTTCTAACTGATCCATTCCTGTCATGGAATAAAAGGAAGAAGCGTTCCTTCAGTGGTAAAGACAACGTACCACCCCATGCTGCAAAAATACAAGTAAATCTTTGGTTGCTATGGATATAAAAGGGAGAAATATTCCTGGAGTGGCCGACCTTAATCATCCCCTGACCTCAACCCTTACAAAGAACCTGTGGAGCATCCTTAAAAGAAAGATCTATAATGGTGATTTGTTTGTAGAAAAAATGATCAAAATAATGCAAAACATTAGGACAGTTAGTTAAAACTTAATTTATGTTTTGAAACAGTTATTTTAAACAGTTAAATTAAATGTCGGGAATATTCAAACCACAACCTGAAAGTACAGGCTCATCTCAGAGGTACAACCTCCCCACAGCATTTGTTTAGCCCCTTTTCCAGTTGTAAAAATGGAAGGGGTCGAGCAAGAGGACGCTCCAAAAGACAGTTGTTCCCTCAAAAACTTCCAGCTGTTGAAATGTGGTTTTTATAAGGCTGAAGAGGCACCACCGCCTGTAAAAGACAACCCCTTAGAAACATCAATGGGAGTTAAAAGCTCAAATAAACTAACAAACATTTTGGCACACTGGATGGTTTCATTTAGATAATGCTGTGAGTCAGATGTTACATCATCTAGTCACCGATTTTAATCGATTCAAGTTGGTTTGCCTTTAGAATTCATGTAAACTATAGCAGACTGCATTCATTTTTAATTATATACGTTAAAAAAATGAAAAGAATTATTTTGACTTAATCTTTATTTCCAAGCATATGATCTATTACAGCCAACATCACTTTCTACAAGTAACCCAGATCTGGTCATTATTATTTTCATCATCTTCATCATAAATATTCAGCTGATTGTGGAACTGACATGTTAGTTTTAGTATTTATCCCGCTAAAGATTTCGTCAGCCCTCTCTGGACAGAGGAAGTCTGTGAGGCTTCTGACAGTCTGTAAACACTCGTATCTGACATTCAGGATCGAGTGAAGACTGAGTCGTTTATCTGCCGCCACGCCAACACGTGTAGGAAAACCTCACAAACACACACACTTCTCCAGCATGACTCAATCCCCTCCTGTTTTACAGGCCAGCTTTGACACAAAAAAAAATCGAGGCAGGAAATGAGACATGTTTATTCCTGAGAAGCTCTGATGGATCAGAGCCAAACTTCCTGCCTGCATCCTACCAACAGACCCCTCACCACCACCGTCCAGGCTATAACCAGAGTTTTATTAGCGTAGCGAGTGGAGTGACCATCCCTCCTGGTCCAGGAGCCGGCTCTGACCTGAGCACAGGGTCATGGTCAAGGCTGGATAACAACTGGGAAACTGGCCCACATTTCAGCAGACTTCAAAGGCTGCAGTGTCTTCTCTGTTTTTTGAGATGATAAAACCCAACTAGAGCTGCAATCGGAGATTGTTTTAATCATTTTATTGGAGGAGTATAGACGAACTTTGGTCTACAAAGGATAAAAATCATTTAATTCCTCCACAGTTCCTTATAGCCATCTTCAAATAGATTTTTCCCCCTCAGTCAAGCAAGCTATAAACCCAAAGACATCTACTTTATTATCAATGAAACCAGCAAATATTCACATCAGTAAATCTTTGGGATGACTGTGATTGTAAGAGGTGCAGCTGCACGTTTATGTGAACTATAATTTGGGGTTGTTGAGTTTCAGGATGCACAAAGAAAGACAAATTAATCCTGCAGTTCATGCAGAGCAGGAGGAAGTGGAGGCTAATGGGGCCACACAGCTTGTTTCAGCCCTGAGGGACACGCTGAATTCACTCGGCTGTTGTCTCTCTTTTTGATCCGGATGTTAAGATTCTACATCAAGCAGGTACTGCTGAAGTAATTCTGTGTTTTAATGGTTTGAGTATAATCGTGTGTCCAAATGAAGTGGACTGATCCTTAAACATTTTACAAATAATTCAAGATTTGATCAATAACAAACAAGTGGCTAAGTTTTAAGCTAATGGCTCCCAAAGGAAGTGTCAGGCCTAAGGAAAATAATATCTACAGCAGATGAACAGAATCTAAAATTGATGACCTCTAGCATGCATTGAAATGCATCTGGGCCTTCAGTTGATTCATCTACTGTTCACTGAAGTCTCATCGGAAATGAGACAGGATGACTGTAAAGAAGCTATTCTTCAGGAAGGGAAACAGATATTTTGCTGTGAAAACGCAGCAAAACATTGCTTTGCCGTTTTATTATCCACTGACATGTTGCAGACAGGTGGTGGTGCTGCTAGGTGGCGCATTGCTGGAGCCGTTTCTCAACTGCCGCGGCTATGTTTAGATGCCATTGATAAAATACACGCAACAAGGATTTTTCTGTGCATGAATGAGCGTCTGCAGCTCGCCGTGTTTGGGTCAGCAGGTGACAGCCACACTAACCAGTGCTGCATTTGAGTTATTATGCTGCAAAATGCTGCTTTTAATGTTATTACAGAAATATTTGGTATCATTAGGTATTCTATACCTCTTTCAAGAAGGTTGTCTCGTTTTTTTTTTCTTTCTTTATGCTGGATCTGTGCACTAAACTAAAGATCCAGTTATCCTAAAATCTGTCACACAAGAGTGTGTGTAGAATACCGAAGTAGCAATGACATGTAATGAGGTATTAGCTCTCAAAATGATTTTTTTTCTTTAATGTAAAGGCATTGATCATAGTACATCATATTACCGATTTGGCTATAAAGACTGAATAATATATGTAATAAAAAAATCCGATAGACTGCTAGTTGCCTGATTTATTTGGACTATTTTTATCCTTTTATCCGATTTAGATGCCGTGCAGTAGCATTAAACTAATCTTCTGCACGTTGTTAGTGTTTGTTTACTAAAACAGAACCAGAAATTTCATAGCCACTCTGTCACCCAACACCTGAACGTAAAGTGAGAGCTGAGAGTATCACAGCCAAGCAGATCTGCCCGTGTTCTCACCATAAAGCTAAGTTAGGACAGAGGCACCATCCACCTTCTGTCTGTGTGTGTGTGTGTGTGTGTGTGTGTGTGTGTGTGTGTGTGTGTGTGTGTGTGTGTGTAGTTGGGCGGCATTTATCCGCAACGTAACACGAGAAGCGGCGCTCCAGCTGTGGACGGAGTCATCTTTCATCCTCACTTCCTGGAATGAAAGCTGAGCTGAGCCTGAGAAGTCTCCAGGTCTGTTTTTTTAGGATGAAACTTGCTCATTATTAATGAGCTCAGCTGATATGAGACCATCGCTGTCACCACAAACTCCCCCCAACAGCCACCCACCCACCCCAATCAGGGAGCTGCTATATCCATCCACAAACCCAGCATGAAGCAGCATGCCGCCTGCGGCTCCCTGTGGCATACAGTATTCATGAAGTATTCACAGCTGGGTGTCTGGGTGCACTGAGCCTGACAACATTTGGAAAATTAATCACCAGCGGTCTAAAGACGGACAGCAATGAGCCATCAGCTTATCAAAAGTTGACAAGACATTGTGATTAAGAACCGGGGTCTAAACATTACATATTTAGTTAATCTTGCTGTATTTTCAGATATATACTTTTTAAAACTGCCCTTTTATTTCACGCTACCCAGGTGTCAAGAAGAGGATGACAGAGAACATGTGGTCCAAGATGGCTTCATTACAATTATAGAAATACTTTTAAGCAGTTTCACACTCACACACACACACACACACACACACACACACACACACACACACACACACACACACACACACACACACACA
>JBBBVU010000019.1:6400163-6417659 GCA_037177055.1 Atherinosoma microstoma
CACATCCACTGAACATCCCTTACGGTCGAGTCACCGATAATCAGAGTTTCAGGCCCGGCATTCAGCTTCCCCTCAAGATTCCCCTGTGGCCTTTTCCTTTCTGATCGGTTTGCAGTCCTCATCAACGGTTAGTTTTCCGATAAAGATCCCAGGTCCTCCGACAGCGGAGCAAATCTGTTCTGCAGTTTCACATTCTGGTATTTGGGAGAGTTATTAAGCACCTATTGTAACTGCAATCCTATGAAATACTGCAGGTGCATTAATCTGCAGCTGTGGAACCCTCCACTCTGGATTTTAAAAACCTCCCTGCAGGGATTTGCTCCCACTCAGCTACAAGAGCAGCAGTGATGTCCACCACTGCTCCCTACACACCAGTCAACATCTTTCACATCAACATAAAAGAACCAGGAGAGGGTATCTTAGAGAAATGTTAGTCACCTTTGTGGTTATTCTGGAGGCTGCTGGTAATTTTTGTTTCTTTTACTTTTCTCCACGCCTTCTTAATTAACAAAGGATAAGAAACAAAACACCTCTTTCTTTTAGCTAACTGTTCCTAATAAAGTGCCGTCTGAGGGAATTTTCATTGTATGGGAGCAATAAAAACTATATAAAAGTTTAAACAAAAGTCTCACATCATTAAAATGAGGCTTTCTGTCTTTAAAATGAAGCAAAGATGACCATTCACTGACCTTTGCTTCTATTTGGCGATAACAGGAAACTCCATACACGCACTTCATGTCTTCACTGAGAGGTGGCAGGTGAAAATACACAGTGTCTGCAAAACAGTCATGTCAGTATATACAGCAAGATACATTTCATCAAATGAGCATATTTCACCATCTTCCTGACATAGAAAAAACAGCAGGGAGAGAAAAGATTAGATTAGACGGATGAAACTACGAAACTAATCTGAAACGATCACAGATACCCCGAGGACTTTCAGTGAGTCGACACTTGCAATTTCAAACAGGAAAACATCTTTGTGTTTGCAGATTCTTCTTTTTGAAGAGCAAGAAGGGACGGACATCATTTGAAGAATTTTCAATGATGCTATTCTTATTGTAATTTACACTAGAAAAAATCAAATCATTGTATAAAATTTTATTCAAATTTGATGGACAGATTTAATTAAATTCAATGTTTATTGTCATTTTCGGAAACAACGAGATCATTTTCAAGCATCACCCAAATGACAGAATGAAAAAAAAAAAACAGTGCAACGAACCGAAAGTGCCGTAAATAGACAATTTACATGGCAGCGAATAGCAGCAGTTCTAAGAGAGGTAGCAGAGGAAGGGAGAGAGGAACTGGACTCATGGAGGAAGAGGATGAGTATTGCAAAAATGGAAAGTATAGTTATTGTATTTGCATGGAAGATGTAGTCTGAGGGGTCAGATGGGATGTAAAGTGCTCACTGAGCAGCTGCATTGCTTTGGGGGTACAAACGCTGGCTCAGTCTACTGGTTCTAGTCCGGATGGACCTCTATCTTCACCCTGAGGACAACAGCTGAAACAAGTAATGTGCAGGGTCGTGGAGGATGTTGTGCACTCTTCTCAGACAGCAGCTGGTGAACATGGAGGTGTTCTCCAGTCTTAGAGCAGCTGGAGAACCAAACTGAGAGTCAGTAGGTCAGCTCAGTAACAGAAGTTCAGCAGGAGTTTCTGAGGAAGATTTACTCCCCTCAGTATTTTTCAGGTAGCAAACACGCTGCTGGGCATTTCCTGTGGCTGAAGCAATGTTAGTGCCCCAGCTCAGATTGTCTGCCACAGTTACCCCCCAGGATCCTGAAGCTGGGGAGCCTCTTGACTGCTTTACTTGCAATATGAAGAGGAGTAAGGGTGGATGAGCTGTCCAGATCGACAAAAGTCCACAATTACAACCCGTGAGATTTATTTAGTTCACGATGAACTGAAAGGCAGCAGCTGTTGGGAGCAGCTGTTCGAAGATGCTAACCAGCATTCATGAAGGGAGTTACATCGTCTACAGGCAGGTTGTGCTCAGTGGATTCCCGTCATTGATACGGACATCCGTTGGACCAGGTGAAATTCTGTTGAGTCAGCACATGTTGTGTGGAGTTATTGTATTTTTTTTACCCCTCAACCCTCTTATCAGAAAGGTCTTTCAATGTGCAGAACAGCCACTTGCTGTTCTTTTTAGCTTGAAACTGAATATCCAGGATACCAAAAGTTACTAAAAATCCAATTCACTGTCATCTCAGTTTTTCCTTATTTTGAACTTTGACAAAAGATCCTAACATCTGCAGGGGTGTATATGTTGCACTGCTACAATGTGATTGGCTAAATGGATAAATACATCAATAAGCAGGTGGTCTTATAGAGAGTTCGATGATTTCTAAAGGTCAGCCAAAGGGATTTGTAGTTTTCAGGTTGATTTATTCAACTAATTTGTGCCAACTTACTGGGGTTAGAATATAAATTAAAAAGAAAAGCAGTCTGTCTGTCAGAATAATATCTCCTATAACATTTGTCTCTTTTCTCTCCTGTTAATTCTCCCTCCAGTCCTCAGATTTCTTTCTGTGTCTGAATTTCAGTTCACGCTCGTCGGTGTGAAGAATCTACTGTTTTCTTGGCATGATTGTGTGGTTGTTTTCAGCTTTGAACACACTCTGGGTACTGCCTCCGTCCAGATGCCCCAGCTGCTGGCGATTCCTCTTTCATCCCTGGCATCCACAGAGAAACCTTTGAGACTCAGATGTTTTGTTGATAAAAACGCTCTTTGTATCCTCCACAGACACAATCAAAGTTGATAGCTCTGACATTTTGTTGCCAGAACTACTTCTTTAATCACATCAAAAAGGCTTCAGGCAGACTGTGACATTTTATCAAGTTTGATGAGCGGTAGCGACCAGCTTCAGTCGAGCTTCAGTTGTTATTGATCAGGAATTAAAAAGGGATCCTTTTGCAGGATGCACAAAGAAGACATGTTAACCCTGTAGGTCGTACAGAGCAGGAGGAAGTGGAGACTAGCTCCAGGGGACACAGCAAGTTCACTCTGATGTCTCGCTTCTTAACCCCAATATTAAGATCTTACATAAAGCATGTATTGCTTAAGAATTTTCTTTTTTAATATTTTGATTTTAAGATCAAAACAACTGAATATTTTAATAAATTAAGGTTAATCTTTAATACTAAAATGATTAACGCTGTGGCAAGAAGCTGTGCAAACATTGGATTTATTTGTCTTTTACATGAAATAGTAAAAACTGACCCTTTTGTACCATCATTTTGATATGTCCTGTGCAAAGACTTTGAGCCACCTCTCATTTCTATGAAGAATACATTTCCAGGAAAACAGGAAATAGTTGCAGAGATTTATTAAAACATGCAATCATACAGTATAATGAGGCATAATAATAAAAATAACCTTTAAAGTCAATATTTGAACCTTCAAGGCAAATTTCTTTGTAATTTCTTTAAGTAATCCGCAGGAATAGTTCTCCAAGCTTCTTGAAGGACTTTTTTTTGTTCGGCTTTTGAATGAGTCAGTAAAAAGTGACTCAACAAAGAAAAAACAAATTCCTCTGAAAATCGTCAGGGACTGAAAATGAACTAATAAAAAAAAAACATTCAATGCCCAAAGAACAACTTTGCTCGACATCAGAAATCCTGGAGAACTTTAAAGACTACTTTAAAACAAAGTCTGACTGCTTAGAAACACGACTGCACCCAGAAGTTTAGAGATAATCTGATGCCGTCATGTCAACACGGGGCAGAATCTCTAAGTAATATCCCCACATGACCTAAAGACTTGAAATAGGTAGACAACAGAGGCTCAATGAGTGCCCAAATCAAAAGTCAAAAGTAGAAAAAAACTGGTCAAATAGGTTGGAAACCAAAGTTTCCACTGCTCACTGAAAATTAGACAAAACTTAGTTTCACTCTATTGAAACTGCTGTTGTTTAAAGAACATAAAACACTATTTCATGGGAACATATACCACCTGTTTCAACCGATTTTTTAATCAAGCCATCTCAAGGCATATTTAAACCTATTTCCTATTCTTGCTATGAATAATTCAGTTTATCCTCTAACAGCATGTTCTCAGCAAAAGCGATTGTATTCCTCTGTAACCAATATCCAGTCATATCACTGGGTGCATTAGTTTAATGAGTCTATTGAGCAAAGAGAGTTGGTTACATCAGTTGGTTGCATTGCTTTTTTTTAATAAAGAATCAGCCAACAAAGAACTTGTGGTAACAAAGGGTGCAGAAGATTAATAAAAACATGAGATGGATCAATTCAAATCCACCAAGATTTTCCTAAAACTAGATAAAATGTGAGAGGCCACGTTTGAGCTGTGTCCCTGTTCTGTTGGTTTGAAAGCAAAAATACGACATGAAACGTTGATCTGACCATCAGAAAGACAGATTTGTCCACGAGCGGTGGACGAGAAGCTGTCCTGCGCTGATGTGATGATGTGTGTAGTTTTAAAGCTGAATGTCTACGTGGGAACTGCTGTGCAAAGATCAGCAGCGGTGAACCACAGAGCCACAACCGGAGCATGTGGTGGAAATAATTTACCAAGGGACCAGAAGGCCGAGTCCTCCACGTCTGCTGAGTCAGATTTCAAAACAACTAATGGTTTAAAACGTGACAGCAAAACGTGACAAATTAATTACGATTTTAGGATCTAATCAGCATCTCTTTAAAATTGTGAAAGAAGCTGAAAAAGAAGCTTTTCATATTTTCCAAGGGTGCAGATTTCCTGATGCAGTGCTGCTGTAACATACCGTCCTGATAGTTATGTGCTCCATCAGGAAGAGCCAGGAAAGGGAGGTACTTCCACTCTTCTGGCAGCAGGCTGCTGTCATGACCCTCATCTGGCATCAGCGGCGGGTACGAGAATTCAACCTGAAGGCAGAAACAGAGACATTCAATTTGCTTTCATTTCTCAAAGGTTTCTTCAAGGTAACTTTGCCCTCTTGGATAAAAGTGTTCTCTTAACATGGGGTTGAGTAAAACTGACATGAAATGGGCTCCTAGTGAAAGCGGTCCAAACAGGGTGGCAGGGGAAAGGCTGAATGAACGCAATCATTACTTTTTGGAAAGACGTCAGCTACAGACGGTACCATGAATGTAGATGCGGGATTCTGAATATTTTAAAATGTTAAGCAATAAGACAGAAGACGAGGGTATGGACGACAAAAAAAGGTGTTATAGCTAGTTGCAATAAGCCAAAAGTCAATTAATCGTTAGGTAAGAAAAAGTAAGCGCAATAAATAAATTTAATTTTCCTTTCCTCTCTCTCTCTCTGAACCCTCTGGTTTCTTGCAAAGTGTTCTCTCGTGTTGTACTTGACAGCCTCATGGTCTTGGACGAGATCGCAGAGGTATATTTTTGTTGCTACTTTTTTGTTTACAGAGATACTAACTGGCAGATTTCTGGTTTTCCCTCTCCGAGCCCCATATTTCATATTTTTTAAGGGCAATTTTATTTACAGAGACTTTATTATTTATCATATTTATTGTTTTTGGTTGTTTTTTGGCTTTCATTCATTAGACTGAGACTCACTTCTACTTATTACTTTTGAGTTATTTAAAATTTATTCCAGTTCCAGTGAAAATGTTTTTTACAAATGAAAGTTTATTGATTTTTGACAGGATGTACTTGCATCATTATGGCATTATCATTGGCATTATATGGCATGTTGACAATAGTCTCAAAATGACAACATTATCGCTTAGCGCAATCATTTCTGGGACAATTAATCGCATAGCAAAATTTGTTATCATGACAGGCTTAGTTATAACACCGGCATGCATCACTAAATGGAGACTACTCTTAGACAAATACTAGTGTTTGTCCATTAACGATGTAAAAACTGTCAACTGAGCTCTACTGCCTGCCTTCCTCAAGTTGCTATGTTGATGAGCTTTCTTTATTTTCATTATTACAATACAAAATATGTTACACTGATAAAACAAAATCAGACAGAACGCAACACCAGACAAAACACACACCACAATGTATCACTTCCTCATACTTTCAGCTCCAGGGAGTAAAGGTGGGATGGTAAAGCTTTAAATACTTTGTAAGACACTGAGGACAGCGAGTAGGGATGGGCATTCAAATAAATTGTCTTAATCGATTATCAGGAGATTTAACGATCGATTATCGATTAATCATTACAATTTTTAGATTCAAATTCAGTATTTATAGCCTTTAATAAAATGAAGTGAAGGTGGAAAAAACTGCGTGTTTCCTCATTTAGATCTTCACTACAACATGAACGACTCTTGTGGCAGTTAAATGGGATTCATTCAATGGTTACACTGGAAAATATGCACTCACATTCAACTTCAGCACCAGTCTAAAGATTGATTAGTTTCATCGATTAAAAAAATAATGTAATCGGTTAAATTCTTAACGATCGATTAATTGATCGTCAATAAATGACATGCCCATCCCTAATAGCGAGTGATAAAGCATGCAAGTTATTTTGTTCCAAACTTCCTGCAAGTTTGTCTTAATACGCACATCAGCACAGTGAGATGCATTTATCTATTTAAGTAATTCTCTAATATTCAGTACTTATAGCCCGCTTCTAACTAGTTGAAAAATGCATGGACATTCCTGGAAAAGATGTGGCCTCGATGCTCTAAAATCTCAGCTTGCTTTTCTGCATTAATGCTGCCATCACAGGAGGTGGGAATTAGCTTTGCTAAGATCACTGTTACAACATCACAGCGCCTGGCTTTTGGACATGTTGCTTAATGCTTTTGTTTTTCCATTTCATTTGTTTGTCTATTCTTAATATTCCTAATGTTACAAAAATGCCAGTTTTTGCAAATCAACTGCAAACATGAGCAACCTTAAGTTAAACAGACTGTTTAAAAAAACAAAAAACTCCATTATGCTGTGTGCATATATCAAAATATTAGCTGAAGGTAAGACGCGCGGTCTCCAGAAGTCTGGCAGAAGAATATTCTTTAATACATACGTTGAACATAGAAGAGACTTTGAAGGAGACAAAGTGAAAACTATGAGCTAGCCAAGTATGTCGCCTGTCCTGTATCCATCTGAAAACCTTCAGGGCATTTTAAGAAAAAGAGTAAGCAATGCAAATCCTCCAGCAAAGAGCAGCTGTCACTGTTCAACTCAGAAGTAATGTGCATCATTTAAATAATATTACACAGAGGGGAAATAACCATTAATACATTTTCAAATGATAAATCAGGACATTATCATCATACATTTTTACAGAGACTGTAACTTCTGCAGGACTGTGTAGCCTTCTCACATCTTTCGCTGACCTAATTTGGTTTCCTTTGAACTCCCGAAAAAGCTGCTAGGAGAAAACAGACTGCAGCTCTGCCTCAGAGTCGAGCCCTCCTGCCTGCAGTGACGGTTAAGAGGCTGCAATGAGATTAACCTGAAAACCTGCTGGTCCTGAACGCCACACACCCACCTACAATGATTCATTCTCTTGAAGGTAAACTCAGGTAGAGCACTTCCCCTCAGGGCGAGGCATCACTACACACTCCAAAGAGGTGGCGATGCTCTTCATAAAAGCTTGGTCATGCTTGTTTGGTTGTTTATTTCCCCAGGAGTATAAAGTGCTCGTCTGGGATTTTAGCAAGTTATAGTGTGGTCAAATGAGTGACCAACCTCCCCCCAAAAAGGTTTTTGGCAATTTATTGGTAATGCAAAAAATTATTAGATGAGACCACGAAACATAAGAAAGATCAGCAACAGAGCCTGAAAAATGTTTCTGGTCAAAGTTTCTCATCTTGCATTTTATAAACATCAATCCCTTTTCAAGTACCTCTAGGTCGGATTATTCCAGGAAGGAATCTTTTAATAATAAATCAAATGAATTAAGAAATATGAAAAAAACCAAATGAAGAACCATACTGCACAAAACTCTACAAGTCCATCAGGTGTTACATCAGGAGCAGTTGAAAACTTGAAGGCTATTAAAATAGAGAGCAAAAGCTTTAATGACATTTTCAAGCACTTTGTTTCAGGTACTGAGAAAAAAAAAGGGGGGGGGGAAATGGTCCATAAATCTTTCATCCTGCAAGCGGACGCTCCCAGGGAGACGAGCAGCAGGTGAACAAGAAGAAGAGGAGGGCAGTGGAGAGCAGCAGACAGACAGATTAAAGAGCCACGAATCCAATCTTCTGCAGCCCAGCAGGAGATCGCTGACCCCTATCAGATAACCTCCCCTACCAGAGGCTGCAAGCTCGTTATGAGCAACAAACACTGCATGCTTTGTTGCTTCAGTCTCATCTTTTCTTAAAAATTACACTTTTTTTTTTTTTTACTTTCACTGTGCAAAGCAGCTGCGTGAAAGACAGATGGAGAGCAGTAACAAAAAGAAGCTCATTGTTTGGTTTTAGGTCTGCCTGCTACATCTGTGCATTTGATCTATTTTGGAGCTGAAGGGGAAATAATTACGGGCTCCATTAGAGCCACTTGTGTCAAACATCTAATGTATACTTTCACTAATTAGCAGGTGTGTACTGCTGTTTTCTTTTTACCCCCAATACAAGACACAGAAAGTCAACCAGAGAGCAATAAAAAAAGCAATGTGTGTGTTCTTCTAAATTTAGTTAAAAAGAAACCAGCCATATGAGGACATTGACGGCTGCAGGCGGAGCAGGAAGAGACACAGATGAAACAACAGTAGGTCTCTTGTTAGACACATTAAGATAACTTCTGAGCTGAAAATGGTCCAAAACATCTCATGGATGTGCATTTCTTTAGGATCTTGTTTCATTCATGCAAACTTTATATAAAGCTGCTCGACCACTTGGAGAAAAATTTACGTTTTCTTTTATTCTTCTTGTCGTTTGTGTCGGGTTTTTTTAACTCTTAAACAACAAATCAGTGGGTGGCTGAGCTCAGTCTTAGAGTTAGGATCAGGAGCTTGAGCATCTGAGGGGGTTAGCTCGAAGAAAAACTGCTGCTCCCCCCACATGAAAAAGGAGTCAGCTGAGATGGTTTGGACATCTGATTAGGTTGCCTCCCAGTTGCCTCCCTTTGGAAGGTTTTTTATGGACGTGACCAACCTGTAGGAGACCGAGGGGAGACCTAAAACACACTGGTGGAATGATAAATCCCTTCTGGCCTGGGAATGCCTCAGATACACTGGAGAGTCTTTGAGAAAACAACCTCCAGGACCTGGTGACTCTTCAGCCATACAGGGCATAAGCAGCTCCATTGCATTACAGCTGATAAGTTAAAGGAACAGTTCCCAACGTTATCCAAAATACTGCAAAATAGACAGTGCTGAAGGATGATGAATATTTTGACATTTCATGTCAAAGCTGACTGTTAACACAGATTTCTTGAACTTGGGACACCCTGTCAACAATTATGTCTTGTTACAAAAAAGTTTCAAGCAGGTATATCTTTGTTTTGATCAATCTAGAGTCAACAAAGTAATTGTTTCACTCTTTTTTAGGGTGTCTTACTCAGATCTATAAAGGTGCAGCAGGAGAGAGCTGACCACAAATCTGTGTCCAAACAGCAGGGCTGCAATTGTTACACAAAGGATACAACTTAAGATCAGTAGACGAGACAAACGATTGTTAACGTTGCAAAACCGATCTGCAGACGGCTAATAATTAACTTTCCAGAGGTCGTGTGAATATCTTTAAATGTTTAGATAAAACAATTTGTCAAAAACTGAAAATGTTTGGGTATGAGTGAAAAAAGTTGGAATGACAACATTTTAAGCAAAAAATAAAAAATAAATTTCAACATTATGCAGCTATAACTGATACCATGATCCCTTTGTAAATGTTTTCTCCTCCTAGACTTAACCCGATCGTCAATTATAGCATCAATTGTGAAACATTTCACAAATAACAGCCAGAATTTCCCAGAGGCCAGGTCAATGCTTGGTCAAATATTTAATTTACCATATTATTAGATGAGGAAAACTACATCATTTTCATATGTGTGAGGATGGAACCACAACAAAACTCAGATTTTTATCCTAAATGTGATGAAAATTATTGTTGAAAAGTAAAAATATTTCATGATTTTATTTTCACTGAAGACTAACTGCATAACATAACACTGCAACAATATTAAATATGTTCGAGAACCTCTGTCTAATCAGCCATGTGGGGTAATTATCCTGTTTACAGTGACAGGAAAGCAGCAAATCGTCTCAGTTCAAAGACTGTAATCTGAGAATATTTCACACGTCTCATTATTCAGATGAGACGTGTGGCCAAGACTTGTAAACCATGAAGACAAACAGACACATCAGCTTATTAACTGTCTGTTCGTTAAGTGTCCCCAGTCTTGTAAAACCGGATTCAGGATCAGTGCAAGATGCAGTATACAGTGCAAGTTGTTGCAGCTGGAAACACTGAACTGGAAAGATGTACAAGTACCCAGCAAAACACAAGTTACATAATCCTGTGAGCCCAGGACAAACAGCTGATGTCCTCATATACTGCTGTCACACACTAGACTAAACAGTCATTACCATTATTTACTCATTATTTAGTCGTTAACTATTAGGATTATTATCTAAAGTGGATCGCATATTCCCTGTGCAATTAAAATACAGACACTTTAAGTGAGATGGATCGTAATTCTTCACTAAAACCATCCAGAAATGTTGTTGGAATGTGCCTTTATGTCAGCCCAGTAAGCAGAGCTAGTTAGCATCTTTTAGCATGGGGCAGGTTCACGTACCTGACAGCCCTTTTTGTGGTGAAATCCAACCACCACGATGTGCAGCACCGGCCCTTTGGCCTCGTCCTTGCCGTGAGACTCCATTCCCCCTGATGTTCAGCCAGTCCGGGGTTGTTTTCAGCTCTTAGGTCAGATGTAAACAAAGCTAACGGAGATGAGTTTTAGCGCAGAATCGGTCTCACACAAGTAGCAACACAACTCAAGCTGACCCGACTACAGCATTGGTGGCTTTCTCTATTCTCTTCCGCTTCGTCCCTCAGCGCTGGAAACTGAAACTGACAGCGCGAGAGGGTTCCCTGCAGCGCACTTCCGCATTCGCTTAGTTAGCCACCATAGCATTATGTTAGCTACTACCAGAGTGGTCTATCTAAACACAAACTTGAGATACTATCAAAACTTTGACAGTATTTCAGTATTTGACACAGTACCTTACAATTTTGACATGCTTCTTTCAAACCTCTGTCACACAGTATCTAAAAAATGACAATATTTCACAAAAATCTTACCTGTCCAAAAATGTAAGAAATTAAATGAGTATCTCAGATACTCTATTACTTTGTCGTTATTTTGATTTTAACTATCTTTGTGTGTAATTTTTGTGTGCAATTTCTGAGGTAGGTCTTTTTTTGTTTGTTTGTTTGTTTGTTTTTCTTCAGTTTTATACATATATCGAGATTCAACTCAAGGCTGTTAACTCAGATTGAGCAGGGAAACACTTTTGTCAGAAACATGACAAAATACAATAAGACAAAGACACTTAAGATTGAATCTGTCAATACCATAGGGTTTCCATATATCACAAATATTAGGCACAATGAAACATTACCTGAAGAGAAAGATTAAAATAATAAAATAAAAAAGGTAATTATATCAAGTTCATTTGTTTAAACACTGAATATAGTTTGATTGCATATTTATTCTTAAACCAATCTGAGAGATTTAGAATATAAAAAAAAATATTTCTTCCAATGAGTAAATGTGGATTTAGTTGTGAAACTGTACACCAATAACTATATAATATTAAGTAACAAGAGAATATATTAATGCTTTCTCTCTTGTTATATAACTGAGGGGGGTTATTTGTAATGATGCAATATATTGTGTTACTACTTCAGGTGATTTTAATTCATGTATTTTCCACATGTTTAACTTGCAACTATTGATAGTCATCATCTGTTGCATTCAATCAAATGTTGGCTAGTGATGATTCCTTCTAAAATGTAGTCGAAAGACTATTTGCACAAAACATCTTAGCTTTGGCAACCAACTTTCTAGATTTATAATCCTTTTTCAATAAATTTCGTCATCCATTGACCAGTGAACGCAGTGCCATCATGTGGAGTAATTGCCTATTTAATAAAATGATTTATTTAATATTTATTGCTTTCACTTTTATCATTAGAACCGGTAAATTTTTGTGGGTATCCTTCATTTCAAACATCCGTGTTTTACCCATGGTTGTCCCCGGATTATTTCTGATACACGACAAAATACCGACGATTGGTCGAAGTTTGATTGCTTTTGCCCGGCTGGTGATCTTCTTCTGTCGATTGGCTGTGAGTGCACGGAGCGTTATTCGATTAAACATGGCGGCCACTCCAGCGACAAACCCGTCCCAGCTGCTCCCACTTGGTTTGTAAATTGTACATTATATGGCCCTTAAGTTGCAGGTAGTGTTGGGTACAAATATGGGTTAGCAAAGGCAGAATGTGGATACCAGAATGTGAGCTTAAAGAAAAAAAAGTCTTTAAATTTTCTTAAATAAATGCTTTGCCGGGCAGTGTTAGCATCACGCCGGCAGGTAACAGCTAATGATACACGATGCTCGTGAGGAAAGCCTAAACATAAACACATAAATTGCTTTTGTATTGTAACAGCGACAGGGAACTGCAATTTCTGACTGAATATGCTTGAAAAAACAAAAGAGAGATGAGCTGACCCAATAGATATCCTGCAACCATAAAGTACTGCATTAGTCTAAATCCAGCCCTGATTTCATTATATTTTGCTTTCAAGAACAAAAAGTCATACTTCCTTGTGATCTTTTAAAGTATCTTGAGCTGTATCAGTTTGTTAGAACTGAGGAAATGTACTCGGATAACAATTAATTTCTTTGTAGTTACCCAGCATGCGTTTTTGATCACTAAATGACTGGAATTAAACTTGAAGGCCTCTGTCACCTTTCAGTAATTCAAGTTGAATATGGGTGTTTTTATGCACACCTTACACCAGAGGTGTATAGTCATTTGTGGTTTTTCAACATTAAAGTTCTTGAGCGTGTTTGATTTTAAAAAAAATAAGATGGGTATTTATCTCATGTTTCTATGTATTGTTTATGTAATTTGAGAAACTGAACCTCACTGTTGTTCTTTATCCTGTAGAGCTTGTGGACAAATGCATCGGCTCTCGAATTCACATCGTCATGAAAACCGACAAAGAAATAGTCGGCACCCTGCTTGGTTTTGATGACTTTGTCAGTATCCTTTCTTAGAAACTTGTCATAGTTTTTGCATTGCATCGGTTTATTGCAGACAGGTCAAAAGTTGGTCCTTAACTCTGACTTTCAGACATGGTGCTGGAGGATGTGACAGAATTGTAAGTACTCATTGGTTTCTTAATAATTGAACCTTTGATTGCTTGGCTGATTCAGCTCATCTAAAAGCTGGATTATTTTAGTATTCAGCACTTTGATATCAATCAGGTTTTTTTTCTCTTATCTGCAGCTGGTACAGAACTCTGACTGGTACCAGAAAAACAAAAACTCCCAGTATACCCATGTTTCTCCACTGGCTTCTATTCAAATAATTAAAAAAAGACACATTGTTCACTTTGCTTTTAATTACATTAATGCTGTATTTTTTTCAAGTAACTTGGTTTTACTCTCCCTCTAATTGTTAAAAACAGATCCTCTATCAATGGGATTACTTCTTGAAGTGAAGCTTAAATGTTTGTGTGAATATTATTGTACAAATGTGTACAGATTTTGATCAGTTTATTTTAATTGTGCTTTATAAACTAGATTTTTGTTCTCTTTTTACATCTGTATTAAAGTGAAATCACACCAGAAGGAAGAAGGATAACTAAACTGGACCAGATCCTCCTTAATGGAAACAACATCACTATGGTAAGAAACAAGTTCAAGATTTTAAATTATCCCTCCTGCTGCTCACACAGTAACACGTGTCTAAACATTTTCTTCTGTGCAGCTCATCCCGGGTGGGGAAGGACCAGAAGTGTAAATGTTAAAAAAAAAAATGTTTATGTTGTGGATGAACCCCTTTTCTGTGTTCGTGTTTCCTGAGTTAATTATGTAATTATAGTTTTATTGGTTTCCCTTTTGGGCTTCTAGAGGGAGGAAAATATTTTTGTAAGGTTCCCAAGTGAATCTAGGACAGAAAAGATGCATCATGTCTCACAAAAGACAAACATTTTGTTACAAATAAACCTGAAAAATTCCACAGTCTGAAAATGAGTTTTTATTTCAAACAAGTTCAATTTAGTGCAAGTGTTTAAAAACCAAGTGTTACCATCAAACAGTAATAAAACACCCATCATTTTTTCTTCAGTTTTTTTTTACTGTAAAGGCAAAATTTAATCTGCTAAACTGTAATGATTTGACTCATGCAGCATGATTACACAGAAAACAGTTTGACGTGAATACAGCTGAGGATAGTCTGTCCCAGCAGTTCCTCCTGAGCATCACCTCCTCTGCAGCATCAGTACATCGACGGCTTCTCCTCTCCTTTTGGATTGGTCACCTTGTCCAGGTTTTTGCTGATGATGTCATAAAGCTCAGCCTGAGAAAAACGGAAGGGGAAAGTTGACCCAAAATTCATCATCATTCTTCTGTCGTCATATTACTTTCATTAAGAGCCACTCACGTAGAATCCACGGACGTCGAGGACGATCACTCTGATCTCAGAAAAGATGGCCTCATCCTTCTCGTGAACAAGTGAGCGGTAGTCCATCTGAGTGGAGAAAGTCAAGTTAAAGATATAGTCTCATTATCAAAACTTTCACTTGTAATGCTGATAGTTCTCTTTATTTTCCTCCCAGACACTTAAACATCAAAATAAAACACTGATCACTCACGACATGAGTCTCTTTGGACGCTTTGGCCACAGCATCCCCCCTCTCTGAAAAGTACCTGAGTATTTAAGCAGATGCGGTCAAAACTGAGCTCAGAGGTGAATGTACAGAAAACTCGACAGACTGCATTCATCTTACTTGTTGATTTTGGTCTGAAATTCATCAACTTTGGTTTTTACTGCAGTGAATCGCTCCAAGATTTTCTCCTGTTGATAAAATAAAGGATGGCAGGTTTAACAGAAGCTCCACACGAAGCATTAAATATGACAAAATAATTATTAAAACATAAACCTGAATCAAAAGTCCAAAAGAAAAACTAAAAGTACCTGGATGGCAACTCCAAAGTCATTACCATCTTCTATTTTTGGGATGAGGTGCTGAATCCAGCAGGACACCTGAAAGATTTTAAATGCGCAACTGAAACATGTAATGCTACTTTTTTATGGTTTCAATAACATTAGAACTGCATTTTGGATAAAAGACTGAATCAGTCCTAACTGCATCACTTACAACCATGATGGTCTCTCTGAAGGCCACGATCTCTGGCTTCACCCTGTCTAGAATCATCATGATCTTCTCGTTGCCCTTGATGAAGCCACATTTCGGAGCTGAGGCACAAAGACGACAGCTGAAGCTTTTCACTCACACATGACATATCCTGCGTCAACGCTGACTAAAAAATACACTACCTTTCTTCTTCTTCTTTTCGTCTTCGTTCTTGTCAGTCTCCATTTCCTGGGATTTTTTTTTCACAGAATCGTGCAGAGAATCAGTTTTAGAGGATCACAGTTTTATAATGCCTTTATTCAGTGCTTCATAGCATCTGCTGTAAACATGACTGAGCCATGGCTAAATGTGTTCATATCAGCTGATTACTTTTAGTGACGAAAGGAAATGTTCAAAGCTATTAAAACAGCATTAAAATTATAGACATAGTAAAACTAGAGGATTTGGATAATGTGTATATTTATCTTTTTAAAAAATCCCTTTGTATGCAGCACAAGTAAACCCTGTTCACTCTCTTTACTGTGTGTTTGAAAGATTTCTGATTCAGTATTTTTCCTGTGACAAATGGCTGGATGAGACTGTATTAAAAGGTGAAGTAAAAAAAAAAACTCTGCTACAACAATAATTTCCCTCTAAAAGGGAGAAATAAAGTATTTTTCATTTTCATTCATTTCATCCTGCTCTAATATGTTCTGGGTAAACAGCAAGCACTACTATGTATTCAATGAGGTAATCTCATAAAACAAGAAATATGAATATGTTAAGCAGTGAAGATAAGAGACAATTGATAGTCTCACCTCATCTTCTGGAGAAGGAGGGTCTGGAATGGGGATATCCAATGGGGCCTGCAGTGAGGACATGTCTGTGATACTGAGAGCATCATCCTGTAAAGACAGAAGATGGATAGGATGAGAGGAATGATGACCACATAAAACAGATTAAAGATTAGTGGGGATAGAAGTTTGTACACTGGACCCTGAGCAGAGCATCCAGTTGAATGATCTTCAAAGGGATGAAATTGGAGAAAAGATTTTCTGCCTAAAAATCACAAAAAATGGGGAAAAAGGGTTACTTGTGAAACCCCGAAAGGTTTTATTGTTAATAAACAAGCATCATTAATGAGACACAAACCTCATGATAAAGGGACTGGCGGAAATTTTCCACCTGTAAAAGAAAATAAGCAGAGGATTATAAAGTTTGATCTCCAAAAAGCTGCTGACTCACGTTTGCTGCAAACCTTTTGGATTTACTTTCGTTTTCCTCCCAAAAGGGGGTTTTCCGCCACCTTAGAGTCTTTTTTCAATTACGTGTTTATGCGCTCAGAATATACACGATATGTACAAAACCCACTGTCATGTCAAGGCTTTAGGACAAAAACTTCTTTGTCTGTTTCCTGATCGGAAGCATTTCTGTACCAACAGTTGGACTCACCTTAACTGCACTCGCGTTGCTTATTTTCAGGGTTGATGCCTTAGACATGGCGGAACAAACTTAATTAGTGCAATAAATAATTCCGTTGGGGTTTTGAAGAACTTAAGAAGCGAGGACTTGCAGCAGAAGAAACTATATATCGCTGGAGTGTGTCCGTGTGTTTTTTTTTATTTCCTCATTCAGTTTACTTTCGATTAAGCCTCGTATGATGCAGTTTGCGCCTCCCACTGTCTCCTTCCTCCGCTCAAACTAGTTCGACAAACTGCATGGGGGAAGCTCTGCGCAAGCGCAGTATAGTGATGGGACTTCTGGCTCTTTGAAGGGAGCCGTTCATTTGGGAGCCGTACACTTCAAAGAGCCGAAGGGCGAATGAACGGCTCTCTAAAGGGTTTCGATTCCCATCATTCACAGTGAAGAGCCGTTCAAAAGATTCGATTCGTCACAAACCAGCCTAACCAAGAGACTTTTCCGCCCCTTAAATGTCATTTTCTGACATCCGCACATCAGAGAAGTAAAACAAAATAATAAGCCAACATTTCTACAGGTCTATTCTGAACCATAGGTATATTATGTATGTAAATATATGCTCTGAACAACCCTGACGTTCTCAGGCGCCTGCACAAACAGGAGCACAACAATACCGTCTACATAACATAAGTGCACAACAAGAGTATGGACGCAGAAGGTTCCAGTTTTAAGTTTTATAGTTTGTTTTATATGTTTTGTTGTCCATTCATTTGTTCCTTAGCATTGTCAGCTTTAGAGTTTCAAGGATAGATATCACATATA
>JBBBVU010000019.1:6417759-6443737 GCA_037177055.1 Atherinosoma microstoma
TATATATAAGTGTTTCAGTAAATGTGTGGCTAGTTAAAGTTTGACACAAACTATAAAAAATAAACAGAGAATAAATAAATAAGTAAATAAAAACTGTATACTACGCTTTTATTCTGACGACTTTAGGTGGACCGGAAGTAGATGTCAAACTGCCTTTCCGCATTCAAAGCTAGCTCCAGATGGTACCAGCTCCACTCAGGTGAAGATTGGATCGCAGGTGTCAATGTAAAACATTTTATTTTAGTTTATGTCGAAGTATAATCTGTTTCCCTTTTCGCTGTTGGACGATAAAGTCGTTTAAAGAAGTAAAAGTAGCAGAGGCGGTGAGTAACGTAACTTAGCAAATGTAGCAGATTGTAAAGCTGTTTTAAAGTTCGGGTTTAACTCTTGTTTGTTGATATCGCTGTCTTTAATAAACTCAAACTTACTATTTTGACGGATTACTCTGTTAAACTGTCCCTGTACAGAAGTCTAGGGGTTACTGTGATTTGATACTTTGATACTGTAGATTACCTTCGAAACTATGATTAGCCCGGACTTTCCCCATCATGTCGTAAGATTACATGCATGTTATATTATTCAGGTCGACAGAAACCCAGCTTCTACCCAGTAAATCTTCATAAAATCTGTTTAACTTTTGGCAGTGTGTTGGTTAAAGTACCTTTTCCCCACACATACCACAACTGGATTTCTGAATGTTTTTCTTTCAGATATTCACTCCATTACTTTATTATTTACAAGTATTAAACCACAGAAAATGTGACTGCACCTGAATGACTGGTTTCCTGGGAAGTGATTTAATTTTAATTGAAATCAAAGTTGATAAGAGTACAGACTGGCTGCGTTTTTTTATTTTGGTGTTTTTAGTGAAGATCAAATTTGAATTCTATATTTGTGAATCTAAAAATGGCTTGTTTTTCATCAATAAACCCAAAGTTTCTGATAATTTCTTTCACAAAATTTTAGTCCTTAAATGATAAGACATGTGCTTCACTTGATGAGAATTGCTTTTGAATACAAGTGGATGACAGTGTCTGACATTATTTAGATTCCTCCTATGAACACATTTTGCTTTGCCAAAACAGAATTCAAAATAACAAGCAGCCTATTTTTTTCTTCTGTCTTTTTTTTTAGCTGCACGTTACTTTTTTTGTTTAATCTTTTCATACATCTGAACAGTGTTACCACAACTCCTCATGATTTAGTGTTGTTAATTCACAGGGTGCTATAATTGTTATAATTTTCATCTTTATTCCCCTAAATTTTCATTTTCTTTCTCTGTCAGTGATGAGTAGCAGCCCTGTGTCTGTCCAGATGGACGAGGTCATGAGCAGAGCCCAGTCGCTCCTGTCCTCCTCAGGTTCAGCCCAGGATGTGAAGGCTGAAGTCCAGACTATGGCCACCATCCCTCTGCCCTTGTCAGAGAAGTACCGTCACTTGCCGGCTGAAGTCATGCTTAGGGAGAACATGACAGATTGCAGCAAAAATGAGGTAATGTTCTCCTTTAAGGAATCCTGTAGTCCTGTTGGTGATGCTGCTTGATACAATGTTTCTTGTGCCAGCTTGCCCCTACTTTGATGGAAATATTTGATAAAATTCTAGAGGGCCATTTAACGCTCTACCTCTGAATCTTTTGTCAAATACTTGTCTAACTCTTTTGATTAAAAAAATGATGTCTATAACTGTAGTTTGCTTTGTAACCTGGATACATGCTGCCTAGACAGACTCAATAAAGTTACACAATTTTTTGAAAAATGTGAGTTTAACTTCTGTTTTCCAAATTTTGCTGTCAAACTGCAACCAAAACCAAAGGAACGAAGGAATGTTTTTAAAAGAAAATGGGAGTGCAATGGGTTGGGTGGGATGGGGAAGGAAGGAACTCTGCACCTTAGCTAAATAATTATCAAAAGGGAACATGAGCCATGGTCAACTTTCACTTTTGCTGCTAAAATCTACATCTATCTTTGTCCGACCACCAGGGGGCAGATATGTTCCAAAAACATTTACTGTATAACAAACAGTTGAAACTTTATGGACTACACCCATTATACAAGATTTGGTTTACTATCACTTTTCTTTCCATTCATGTTAATTCTAATCTAGATTTTGTACTCTGATAATTGAGTTATAGTAAACCTGTTAAAATCCCAAACTATGATGTTTTGGTTTTTTAAAATGCAAAACCCCTGTCTCTTTTAACCATCCTTATGGATTTCCAGCTGAAAAATCTGCCGATGTATTCTGATTTCATATGATATAATCTAGTCATCATCATTTGTGTAAAAGTTTTGTTAAATTGTCCAGAATGGAGGAGAAAAACAAAATGAAATTGTAAAAATAAAGAATCAAAGCAGATTAAATGAACTGGGCATTTTACTCATGTGTTGACAGTACAAGAAATTGCACATAAAATATTTCTGTATTTTGGGGCAGTCCTAGATTATGCTGTCTACAATGATATTACAGTTTCTCCAGCATTTGTTATTATTAGTTTTACAAACAAAATCCATCAGCTGGGTCCCCCTTCCCAGTCATTCTGCCTTCCCATCCCCCCATGACATTTTAATCGCGGTTGTTCCCTTTTATTTATTAAGTGTCATATTGAAAGTCATCAACTCGTTGTTAAATGTTGCAAACGCATAATAAATGACCACTGTTAGCTGTTAGTATTGTAACTATCAATAAACTGTGAAGATTTATGAGATGCTGTTAGGCTGATGACACCATTAACATCGCAACATTATCTCTGTATCAGGTTCTGGAGGCTTTGAATAAAATGGCCAGAGCTTTGAGCATCCTGGAGAAGTACGGATGCAACCTGACCACTCCCACCAGGCCCAGATACTGGAGGAGCGTCAAGCACAACAACCCCGTCTTCAGAACCACAGTGGATGCCATCAAGGTGAGGAAAAGCCAGTGAGGTCTTACCTTTTACAGCCCACCTTTCCTAAATTTTAAAGCTTGTTGGAATAGATAAAACAGGTGTTTGAAAAGTAACTAACATGTGGAATTAAAGATGTAGATATTTAATACAATGAAGAGAAAAGGTTAAGAACAAATAATTTACACCTTTTTTCTTCCACAGGGAGGTCGGAGAGTTTTGTTCCTCTACGGTTACACCAACCAGCAGTTCGATGGCCTCAGTTTCCCCGATGAAGTCACCAAACCAGATACTGAGAAAGTTGCCGCAGTGACGCTGGAGGTGATGACCCTCCGCTCAGAGGTGGACATGCTAGTAAAGGTTTGTATTTGTTTCTAAGACAGTCTGATCGTTGCTCAGTTTCTGTTAAAACACTTCACCCCAATCCACTTCTGATATCTGTTTGTTTAGGGCAACCATCCTCACCCTGAACACTTCAAAGACATAATCCCATTTGCCATCCAGCAGGTCTGTACACATTTCCAGTTGCTTTGTTGTCAGATTTTTATCAAAGAGCACTTTTGATCTAAAACCGTCTACAACAGTGGAACAAATATGGCATTCTCACAAGGCACACATCCTGATGTTCTTGGCTGCAATTAAAAGCAGTTTATCTGACGTAAAGATGACGGACCAGATGGATTTTTCTTTTTCTTTTCTTTTTTTCTGTCTTTTTTACAAACAAAAGGCAAACCTGAAGTTAACATCCTAAGTTGTTTATTTGGGGTTTTGTAGATGAGGGTAGATTTTAATAGAAATAAATATGATGTGAGAAAATGCAAACTTTTGAAGGTCCAAATACTGTTTTGCCTGAATCCAGATGAACAGCTGTGGCGAAATTGCTTTAGCAGGTAAACGATGGCCTCATGTTTTTAAGAAAGAGGAGACATCTCAACAGCCAGGTGGCATGCTCCCTCATACTGTAGTGAAATTAAACTAGTTCAGGGGTCTTATTTGAGCTAAAGTGTTAATTTATGAGCTATAACACTCTTTTTTGTAATCAACCAAAAAGAAAGAAACAAGTCAAAGACTTCACCAAAACCTGTTCAGATTAAAAGAAAAGGTGCAAGAAATGATTGAAAAAGATATAACACACTCATTCATCTGTCTTCATCCAGCCAATAATACTTTGGCATTTGAAGAGTCTTGACTGCGTTGCTGTTTTCTTCAGAATAAACCGGTGAACGACTCTAAGGCAGTTCCACCTGGGGACGAGCAGCAGGGAGATAAACCCCAGGCGCCGTCTCCTTCAGCTACATCAGACCCGAAGCCTGAGCCCGCATCTCCACCACCAAAACCAGCAGCAGGTGAGCAGCTGCCGTAACAACAACACAGTCATTCCTGTTCAGAAAGATGAGAACTCCTTTCCCTCCATCGCGCCACAGAGACATTCTTTTTGAAATCACAACTTTGGAACAGGTTATAAAGGAAGGCAGGAAATTGAATATCAACTGTGCGTTGCAGCAGTTTAACCTATTTACAAACAAGATATCGACATTCATAGACATGAACGTTCAAGTGGCTCTTGTTGAAGAATAGCCAATAGAACATGAAGAAAACTTGCATCCTACTTGACATTGTCATAACAATGCTGGAGGGCACATCATAGAAAAACTTCAGTTGATCCAACTCGACCTGATTTTCTTCTTTGTCTCGGGTATTTCATTTTACCTCCAGGAACCAGTTTAGCTTTGTTTAGTTTGGTTCACAGTGTTCCTTTTGATAAGCTCGTCATGCCGAGTCCTCATTGGTTGGTTAGTAGTTGATATCAGCAGCGACGCCAGGAATTGGTCATCCAAAAATTCAGACAATTTATCCCCGATTATCTTTGGTCACAAGATCGTTACAACTTTTTCTCTTGACTTTGGCAGCCGAGATCATGTTTTACACGTGTAGCTTTATAGAAATAAGATTTGAAGGCACCGCATTACAATAATACAAACCAGACACAATGACAGGAGTTGTGATCTTGCCCTGGATGGGATTTTAATGACAGATCTTGCTTGTCTTTTGTTTTCCAAGCAACAATATCCAAAATTTCTGAAAATAAATTGACCCTGCGTGTTGCGTGGTACAAAGACAATCTGACCAACTAGGTATTTTATAATGCATCTTTTAAATATTGGTTGTAAGTCATTGCCTGGGTTTAACTAACCACTGCTGAGTAGGTTAAGGTTTCTCTGGGTTTTTTTTTGGCAGGATTACTCAAAATGTGAAGGAATGGTTTGCATGCAGAAGCAAGTGATTAGGTTTTTATGTCTGAATCCTGTTTAAGATGATGTGTTAGCAGTTTATTTCTTTGTTGGACAGAAATGTTGCTCTTCCTTGTTGCTTACAGTTTGCAGCCTTACACTTCTCCTATAATGTTTAACAAACTTTGACAGGTTTGACAATATGCTCTGTAACACCTAGAAATGCCATTTTCTGGCAGTTATTTGGCAACATAGATGCTCAAAATGTTGGCTATTTGTTTATATGATAATAAACATCCTGATTTGTCATATGATGTCAAACTGTGATCTGAAAAGCCTCCTGGAAAAAGTTGGAAATGTGAATCTGGAGTTTCTTCATTAAATTTAACTGTAAGTTAAAGACTCAGTATGTTTCTCTGCAGTGTCTTCAGCCTCCGCTGCAGTGATTGAGTGTAATTTGTGCGGCGGCGCTTCATCTCTTCTTTGCCCCTCATGTGACAATCAACATTTCTGTGACGCATGCGATGACCTCTTTCACCGCCACCCCTCCAGAGCCAATCACAAGAGAGACAAAATACAGAAAAGCAAACAGGGTACACCAAATAATAACATGAATATGTCACAAATCAGCTGCAATTATTCCTTCTTGATTGTGTTTGTTCCTTTTTTTTTATTTTTTTTTTTTTTATTTTTTTTTTTTTTTATGTTATGTTTTTGCAGAGACCTGCACAATCTGTGGCATTTCTGCCGTCCAGGCTCAGTGCTCAACTTGCATCCAAAAATTGTGCATGAACTGCGACAGGCTTTTCCACTCTCACCCTGACCGCAAAGGACATGCCAGGACTAATATTGGCCCGGTGAAAACATCCAGGTGAGAACGACAAATTTAGACAACAGTGAGGTTAAAGAGCGCAGGATGGCTTCTCTGTCCATCTTCCTGAGACTGAAAATTAAGCTCAGAAAACCAAAACTCTGTTTTTCCAGTCCATCTCTGTCCCCTTGGGAGTGTGCTCACTGCACTACAGTGAACGAGATGCGAGCAGTTCTCTGTGCAACATGTGAACGTCCTCGACTCGCCACTGCTGCGTCAGCGACAGTAGACAGCTCCGTGTCAGTCCCCACATCACCAAACACAGGTGAGACTCAAACTTCTTAATGCTGCACGCTCCAAAACAATGTTGTAAAATGTTTTAAAGTGGGGAAAGGAATAAAACAGACAATTAAGGGATGAATAAATGATAAAAGAAATAAAATTGTACAGTAAATCTGCCATATCTTGTTAGTTTTCATTATCATCCGAATATATATACCCGGTGAAAATGTGGTGGAAAAAGAGTTATTGTTGTGTGTTTGTGTTCGACCTTCTCAGATTGGCAGTGTAAGAGCTGCACCGTTGTGAACCAAGGCAGCAGTATCCTCTGTGAGGTGTGTGAGCGCCCTCGTCTGGCCACCCGCCCACCCGCTGCCCTGGTGCTGACGAGCCCTAGATCGATGCTTGACTCTGGAGCAAAGGTTGGTGTCACCGCTGACAATAAAACCTCCTTATCTTCTCAGTCTTTACTTTGATTGTGATGCCCTGCTGGAGGAAAAAACTGCCCTGAAAAACCTGCATCTGTTTTATGTTTATGTCCCAGCTAAAGAAAATGTAGGGAAAATCAAACAATATGACAAAAGCTGGGGAAGTCACAAGAAACAAAACTAAAAAGTAAATATATCCATATATAGCCCTTATTAATTCATCAGGTAAGTGGCGGAGAAATGAACAATCTTGGTGTTGATATTTTAAGGATACAGTATGTAATCGTTTAGTCAATTTGAGAGCAGAGACCGTATCATCCTGCTTTTAAAATGTGAAAGATGGACTGTTTTTCTATCATTATAAATGTAGTGTTGTCAACTATCCAACTACTACTACCTATCTAACTACTATCTACTAACATTTGTTCGTTTCACTCCTGCTCTACACTGTTAATTGATCCAGTAAAATTTCAAATATAGCTGCTTTCATTTACACATTTCTGTTGCTAGACATTGTGATGGTCCACTAAGATAAGGTATTGGCCTACTTCTACATGGTTTATCTGGTCTGATAAAATTCTGATTTTATAAGGTTAGCATCATCTGACAAAACCAGCTTGTACACTTGTTAAAAATAACATATGTGCTGTGATTTTAGCTACTTTTTATGTGATGTTTACTCTCCAGGGCACAGAGTTTGAAAAGTAGTTTAAATCCACAAGTTGAGAACACAAACAATATTTTGATTGCATGCAGTTTTGTCAGAACAAGCAAATATTTAAAGAATTGTCATTGGCTTTTGTTCTGTAAACCTTTGCTCTGTAAATCAATACAGTGGTGTCAGATCTCAGTGGAGAGGAAAGTATATTTTAGATTAGTTTGTGTTCTGCTTTCCTTTGACAGAGCTAGTGGTTTATGAGACAATTCCTGTAGCTGCAAATTTGACTGAAATGAAAATAAATCAGTTTGTGCTTTGATTAACTCTTTCTGGCTCTGAAGTTGACACCAGTCTGCATTAAATCTAACATGCTTCAGTTTATCATTTTTATAGAGCATTTGTGAGACTTCCACAGCCTGGGAGCCCCAAACTGCAAACTCTTTGTTGCCATTAATTCTCAGCTGGGGTTCTTTTTAACAGACAAGTATGTTTCCTGTGGATCTCATGTGATACCAAGAGGTCATTAGTGCAGCTGCTGGTTTGTTCCAGGAATTGTAAGCATATGTTTTTAACTTTTTTTCTTCCTTCTTCTCACAGTGGACTTGCCAGTTCTGCACTTACGCCAACACCAAGCCCTCTGCAGTGTGCGAGATGTGCGGCCTGTCATGTAAAGACTCTGCTGGAGTTTCTCTGCCACAATCCCTCCAGCAGGTGCCGTCTGTGACGAAGGATCAGCCTCAGATGGACGTGAAGCCACAACCAAAGCCCAGGCTCAACATGGAGCTGAAGAGGCAGAAGACAATGAGGGACGACGGACTGAAGCTCATCCACCAGATAAGAGTAGGGAAAGAATTTCACACAGCCGCAGCCTAAGATGTGGATTAAATTCATGTTTTGAGGAATGTTGAAATTGTTTCACCTCTTCATTCCTGTAGGTGGATTTAAGAATAATTTTCCTTGATGAAATAAAATTGTGTTTTTGTGAAACTTAACTCGCAACCCACAAGCTTGGTGAAAACATAGCGGGGGGGTTTGTCAGGGAAGTTCCAGGCAATGATCTGGGTACGGTCAAGTATCAGCAATCCAAGTTAGTCTACTGGGTTAGTACCAGTAATTAAATGTCAGATTTGTTTGAATTGGAAATTACTCGACTTGTTCGATTTGTTCAAATTTATTAAACTTAAACTTAAAAATGCTTTTTCGATAAACAATTGATTAATAAGAATAGTAGCTTTCTGCCCATTAATAAATCCATTTAGTGTCTATTAACAACCTGATTTTTGTTCCCAGGAGGCGGAGAAGCGAGGCGTCAGCCCGGAGGAGGTGTATGCAGCCATGTGCTTGTGTAGCGGCAGCAACGTTAACCCGTGTGATTGGCTGACATCAGAGCTGCCTCACTTGCTGGATGAAATCTGCGCCATGGCCGCCTCTGTCGAGCTAAGCTACAAAACGGGGAACACTGGGATGAAGCCTGAGGTGGAGAAAAATGAAGGGGAGCCGGAGCAGAGTGCCCCAGGCGAAGGTGTGAAGCTTTCCAGAGCTGAAGCTAAAGTGGCCTGGCTGGCAGCAGGAGGAGACACAGAGAGAGCAGTGAGACAGCTGCTGAGAGACCGACAAGTCAAGGTAGGAAAACATAAAGTCACTGCACAGAGACTGATGGGGCATCTGCAGGTCTCAGGCAGTTAAATGATAAAAAAGGAAATATTGTGCTTGTGCAGGCTGTCGGGAAACTTCATGCATCCTGAAACTAAAACTTTGTTTGATGGTAGCTGAGCTTGCATTTATAACCGCTATTTTTTTTCAACTTAGTTTTCTGAGATTTTGAGGTCGCCTTGAACAAACACCATCTGTGCATTGCCGGGAAATGTAAATGAGAAAATTCTGCCAGAATAACTCATTTAAACTCTCTTCAGCCTGAAATGAGTGAATCCACATGTTTGAAAAAAATTATTTTATTGTGCTCATTTCAACCTGATTTATGTGTCACAGTAAAACCAAAAGAGAAAATCAACATCTTGAACAAGTGCTGCAAATCACATGTTCAATTCTATTTATAAACTATAATCCAATATGGCATGGCACATACACACTGAACCACTTGTCTTTATTTGAAAACAAGAGGTGAATCATCACATTCCTTCAGCATAACTCAGTTCTCTGTTGACTATTACCTTTGACCGTTTAAAGTTGGATCTCTGGGATTTGAAGGCACAAATCCAAACAGAAACTGTGCTGAGTAATCTTGTGGTTTGGAGCAGCAGCCAGAAACCTCTGCAGATCATTGCAAAAACCTTGTCAACAGTCAGAACTGAATTTAATTGAAAAGTGCTTGATGGTCCGTCTGGTTTCAGGTTACTATCCTCAACTTTCAGGAGTCTTTATTTGTTTTGAGGAGCGTTTTCTCCAAGAGGGACCTCTATCAGTTTCTGTGAGAGTAGAACATGACAAACGTTAATCTGTAATCGTACCTCCTGTAGTTTCAGTCCCAACTGAAAAAAAAAGAAAAGTTTATTTCGTTGCCATAGGCCTTGTACTGAAATCAGTTGGTGACTCAAAAGCTGCAGCCATTATTAGCAGTATATATTGTAGGTATGTATGAGCTGTACAATAGTGTGCAAAAGTCTTGACAAAATATTTCTTTAATTATTTCCAGGAAAACAGGAACTGTATGCAGTGAATTATTTAAATAAATTGCAATATAAATGGAAATGCAGAATATTGGATCAAAACTGGAGTTTGTACAGTTCCAGTGACCTTGAAAGTCAATAATTGACAGCCACCATTCAATGGCTGATGGATCAAATGATGGTCCAGATGCATTTCTCATGACCTGTGTCAGGTCATGGTTTGATTTTATCCTCCTTCTTCAGGACATCATTTTCAGATACTATCAATTTGCTGTAGATAGTTTATTTTAGTCCACTTGACCAGTTTCTCTTAAGGACATGCAGCCCTCCATGCTGATATACAAGTTTTCAGCTTCTAGCTATTTGGGAAATTTATTAGATTTTTTATAAGTCCGCAAATATCAAATACCTAAAGATATTATTTAAATTGGTTATTAGCAAAGTTGTCTGTTATGTGTCGGCACTTAGTTTAATTGAGCTTTTTGATGCTTAAATAATTCATCTGTCAGCGTCAAGTGACTTACAATAGAGTTACAAGACAATCCGGCTGCTTGGAAGAAGAATATGTAGAAATGAGGGCTGGATCAAGTGCTGTTTAATCAGAAATATTTACTGATAATAGAATTATAATGAACTAGTGTTACAAGTTTTTTTTTTTTTTTTTAAAGTTTTAAAGTTGAGGAACCTTCAGAAACTCTGACATTCCTGTAAGCATGTGTTAGATTTACCAGTCATGTTTTGATGATCTGATGACTGGAACAGAACCAGTGACTATGTATGATTAAATTGTATCCACATCTCCTGAGGCTTTTTAAACCATAAATCTCTTGTTTAGTTGAGTGTAATGTCTGCACTTGATTTTTGCCACATTCTCCGATGTCACGCTGAAACAGTTTCACTCATTACTTCAGCAGCTTAACTGTTTTTGTTTTTCACAGCACGGTATGACTAATGTTTCACCCATAACTGTTGTCTGTACCACAGCATTGATAAATTATTCAACAATCAAGCTGTAATTTAACCCTTAATGTACCTACAGATGTCTGCTGAGTTTAGTTTCTATTCACTTGAGTGTTTAAAACGAGGATGTTTATGTGACTGATGTAAACGTTTTGTGTCTCTGTGGAATCTTCTGATGAATCTTTTGTTAGTACCCACTAGAGGTGTGCCATATCATATTTTTCACGATGATACCGGTAGATTTTCTGACACTGAAAATGTAATATGATAACACACTTTTGGTGTGGCGTGATGACATCATTTGACTGCATCTCAACCTATGCAGCACAGGCGAAACAAGGTGGAGTAAATAATAAAAAATAAAAAAAACAGTGATATCAACGCAAAAAAAAAGAGATTATTATTGATAGTTTTATCTTCTGATGCTCTGTTATTTTCTCACAAGTTCCAAAAGACACTTCTGGCAGTTCCAAAGGTGAATCCGGGCAAATACCGGAAGTATATTTAGTATTTAGTATTCAGACTCCTGTGCCAACTGTCTTTTTAAAAAAGAAAAAAAGCCTAGCGACAAATCTAGCGACTCCTTCAGGTGTTATTGGAGACTGCGGTGATAACGCATATTGTTATTATTCTTTTATATATGAGTAGCAGTGCTGCCGTAGGCCCCTCTCCCGTCCTAAAGCAGGCCTGGTGTGGTGCTGAAATAAAAGCCCCTGCTGTGGAAAGCACAGTGCTTTTCATGGCAGGGGTGCCTATATCAGCACAACACCAGGCCTATTTCAGGGTCCCTCCCAACTACAATTAGAGTAGTTTGTTTTTTAAACACAAAAATTTAAAAAGTTAAAAATGTTAAAGTTTTAGAATAACATATTAATTAAATACTAAACCAGACTTTAAAAACTAGCCGAACTAGAAGAGCATGGATTTGAAGAGGCTTTATTTTGCTGTACACCTAAGGATTTTACAGATGCTCTAACTTATTGTGTGCCCAAAGACTTTATTATCATCTGTGATATCATTATTAAAATATTTCTGAAAAATGTTGTGGTATCATTTTTTTGCTACAATGAACACAGTTGTCTGCTTTCTGTCCTCACTGTGTTCAGATGAGGGAGCTGCACTCTCTCGGCTTCCGGGATGTGGCTCAGTGTGAGGAGGCTCTGCGGCAGAGCGGAGGCGAGTTAAAAGGGGCTTTGTCCCTGCTTCAGCGCCCTCTCCTGGAGCCCTTCCACCAGCGTATCTGGATCGACCAGCCAGAGCCGCCGATTGATGCTAAACACTCAGACAAACAGGTTAGACTGAAAACCGCCTGATGTCTTTTTTAAAGGGCTCACGATAGCACAGGTTGTTTGTATTAGTTTTATTCTGTACAACCTTCTTGATGTCTTTGGTTCCTGTTTTCCAGAGGATATGCAGGCGTCTGCTGGCATTGTACGACCTGCCCAGCTGGGGGCGTTGCGAGCTTGTCCTATCGCTGCTCCAAGAGCCAGGCGTCACTTACTCACTGGAGGATGTGGTGCAAGCTGTGAAGGAGTCGCATGACAAAGATTTTATCAGGCGTCTCCTCAACAACGAGTGCCCGTGCTGCTTCGGCATCTTCCCTCGCAGCAAGGTGGGTTGGTGAGGAGAGCGCTATCACGGATTTAAATCTTTCATTTTGTTTCCTTTATTTTCCCAGGAGGTCCTGTTGAGATACTCAATCTCTTCTTCCAGGGAGTTATGGCATATGTTTGAAGAAAGGGAATAAAATGTGTAAAACGATGGTTATGTTAGAGCCTGATGTATTATAGCCTTAAAACATGAACAAAAATTATGATCACAGAGGGCATGAAACAACTTTAAAGTGGCTTCAAAAAGACCTGAGCATGAAAGGATACAGCCTTAATCATCCATTATAAGAACATTTGATAAGGAAACAATTAGTGTTTACTAAGATTCATAGTTCGGGTGAGACTGAAAACAGCCAGTGTTATGGCAGTTATTTGCATTGGAATCAATACATATCTATTATTTAATGAGGTTAATGTTTTTGTTTAGGTTGATTATCTGTTAAATTAACAGGGAGTTTTTGTATTACTGCAAAAAGTAGAAGCATAACAAATCAGATGGTTACTGTAAAATGTAAACTGACATCAGAGTTGAAGTTGAGCAAACACATTGATTGATTTGGACCAACAGAGTTTTTCAATGTTACATGTTTAATATTACATGTTGAAAATGGACAAACTGCATCGGATCACATATCAGTGAAGGAGATTTGGGCTCAAATTCTTTCGGATTTTTAAATTTGGGTTCTGCAACAACTGAAAGACTCTTATGGCAGCAGTGACGTCAAGCTTACGTCTCAAAAGTGATCTGAACCAACTCTCTTAAATGAGATTCATCAGTGGTTTTGTTTGTATTTAAAATGACTTTTTCGTTAAAAAGCAGTGCTGGGCCTGATAATGATCCGTAGTAAAATAGTAGCTATTGTAAAAAATACAATTTTATTAAAGGTAAGTGGTTTTTTTTCCTCTCCGTGCTCCAGATGCAGTCTTTGACATCCTGTCAGTGCTCGGTGTGCCATGAGTGTTTCGGGCAGCACTTCACTGTGGCTGTCAGAGACAAACACATCAGAGACATGGTGTGTCCCGTCTGCAGCGAACCCGACATCAATGACCCTGAACAACTGGACAGCTACTTCTCTACGCTGGACATTCAGGTGAACTAAGAAACATCTTGTGGAATAAACAAGAAACGGGTACATCAATGAAGGATTTTTTTTTATTCTTTCTTTTCTTAAATTTTTTTAAATTTTGCTTGAGTAAATGATTTAAATTTCTTTGTGTCCATGTTATGTCCACTTATGTTTCAAGTATGATACAGAAATTAAATGCCCTTTGCCAGCATTTTCAGTTGGACAGTAATGTAAATATAGAATTATTGCTCTATACAAATCTGTCCTAAACATCTTTTATCTTTTAAAACTGAGTTGGATGGGATGAAGAGATGTGTAGGAGAGGGAAATCTGGGTTAAATCACTACAATCACAACACAGGAACACATTCTGCAACAGGGGGGTGAATGTTCTCTTGTTTTGCAGCTGCGGGACTGCTTGGAGCCTGAAGATTACAACTTGTTTCACAAAAAGCTGACCGAGCACGCACTGATGAAAGATCCGAAGTTCCTGTGGTGCTGTCATGTGAGTTTTCCCATCATTAAAAACTGGGTCACTGATTCTTCCCTGTCTCTATCAGCTCTCATCATTTTATTTTCTCCTCAACCCACAGTTTGCATACTACACTTTTCATTCTTTACATTCTTTAAAGATACCACTCATCTTGTTTACATTTTACTTTATAGTTTAGTTTCTGCCCAAAGACCCTTCTCCATGTATATTTCTTTTCCAGAAATGCCTTCGTAATGGTGGGAAATCTGTGAATCTAGGAGCAGATAACATAACAGACATTTAAAAGCTGACATGTGCTTCCCTCTTCTTCTTTCTCAGTGCACATCTGGGTTTATCAATGATGGAGACCAGCTCAAGGTCACCTGCCCCTCATGCCGCAAGAGTTTTTGTGCTCAGTGTAAAAAACCCGTGAGTGTAATCTTTATGAGCAATTTCCATCATACGAGGGAGTTGCTCGGCTTATCTTATGATGGATTGGCCATGAAAGAGAAAAAAAAGTTCAGCCTTGAGCATTCCTCAGAGCAGGAAGCTCATTAACTCCGTCTCTGGTCTCAGTGGGAGCCTCAGCACCAGGACGTGTCCTGTGAGGATTTCCAACAGTGGAAGAGGGACAATGATCCGGAGTACCAGAGGCAGGGCCTGGCCGGATATCTAAGAGACAACGGCATCAGTAAGGCTCACCACGAACTTCACTTGAAACCACAATCACAAATTTCATTTCAGTTTTTTTTTGTCCTTCATCAGTCGAGTTTTACATAAACAAAAACATCTTTTAGCCTCCCCTCCTTAGTGTTTATACACTGTCTGTGCTTTCATCATTGAGCAGGAGTTGGCCCACTTATGCAGACTTTGTCCTAAAACCACCTCCTTGGTTCGATTTTTGCCCTCTGAGGGGGAGAATTTACAGTTTTTGCCACATTTCATTCAACAACCCAACACTAAACAGACAGCTATCAGAACAAGGAAATCAATTACAACAGCTTGCACATAAAATCAGCTTTTTAATTCTATTAGTCCATCTTATTAACTTAAACAACAGACGGGAAAAAAAATATGCAGAACGATCAATTATTGAAGGTTTGACTTTAGTGATCAACACGAGAGAATTAATCAGTTTTTACCGAACGGAAAAAACCTGATAAAGTACAAGATTTATAAAAGTAGAGTTGCTGCAGACTTCTTAATTTTAGATGGCATTGAAATGCTGCATATTGCATGCTGCATCGGTTCACAATCATAGGACGCATGAAACAGTTCTGTCTTTGTGTCAGTAGCAACAGCTGCTCAGGTTATGGATTTTCTATCTTGTGATAAAAATGTTTTAGATAAATTCCTATTTTGAGCTTTCCTCTAATAACAATCATAATATTTCGGTGGAAAATCATTTTTATCGTGGGTCTTACTCTGCATTGGCTATTTGCGACAAAGGCAGATGATAGTTTTGACATTTAAAAAGCATTTTGTTCAAAAGGGTTTCACTTTTTTTGCCAATTATCCAAATATCTGTCTGACTTCTGGCTTCAGGAAAAACAATATTTCATTCCCCAAAAGCACAAGAGAATCTCCTAAAACTCTAAATCACCCAAATCCTACATTTATGAATACAACAGCATCTGCAATGAATTTGTTTACCAGTTTGTGGTGTCCTCTTGCAGCCTGCCCTCAGTGTGGGTTCCAGTACGCTCTGACAAAAGGCGGCTGCATGCACTTCTGCTGCTCCCAGTGCAGGTACCAGTTCTGCAGCGGCTGCAACAACCCCTACCACAAGGTGAGCTGAGGTGACATCTATTCAGACATGTTTTACTGTTTGTGCTCTGCAAACATGTCACAACTGTCAGGGCGAAACATAATAAACCAACAGTGAAGCAAACTTGTCATCTGCTCTGTTTTATGTATAAACAGTCTGGCACCACACCCCAGTTATTTTCATTTTCTGTTAATCTTTTTTGCCTATTTGGTTTGACCATAAACCAAAGATCAGTGCCAATGACACTGTTTGCTTTGTCTCTTCAAAACATCCATAGATGCTCCGTTTTGTACAGTATTGGAGTTTGAAAATGATTTGTGATGCTCTTTAGTTTCTGAGCACATGTTGTGTTAAATGTCAGTTTTATTGACTTTGTTTCCTCTTGCAGACTGCATGTAAAGCAGCTCAGTGCCCCTACCCTGGCCTGCATGCTCATCACCCTCGAGACTGTCTTTTCTATCTCAGAGACTGGGAGCCGACCCGGCTTCAGGATCTGCTGCAGGTAAAAGAAGCCATTTTGCTCTTTTTTTTCTTTTTTTCTATTAGTCTGGCATTTATTCAAGAGCACCCCTGCAGAAAACATCAGGTCTTGTAACTATACAGTTTGAATGACATTTAAAATATAATGCGTATAGAACAAAACACATAAAAAAAGAATAATATTATATAAACATATTCTAGTTTAAATGCAGCATTAAACTTATTTGACCCAGTTGTGTAAATATTATTTCATGAAACATGTAACATGTTTGATCCTAACAGCATCATAAACATGTCAACTACAAGTTTACCTTTTGATTTGTGTGTGTGTCCTTTAGAGGAGTGGCGTGGACTTCAACACAGATCCTTCAAACGGGACTCAGACCGGTAATAGTTTTTATTTGCTGTGTTCAGGAATGAAAGAAACAGAACATATCAAATGTGAAGACGCTTTAATACTCCAGGTTTCCTTTATGTCGACATGTTTAATCGGCCTATTGACAACTCTTTTTGATGCAGACACTTGTGGCGTGATGGAGCAGAAAGATGAGGCTGGGCAGCAGGTTGATTCTCCGTGTGGCGTCCAAACTCATCCGGGACAGGCTGGACTCTGCGAGTGAGTGAATCACACAGACAGAAAAAAATGTGATGAAAGAGGAAAATGACCAAAAAATAAAGAGCGAAATAAAAACTAAAGCTTTTCCATGCAGTCAGTACACCGGGAGTCTGCCAACATATTCCTAGTGTAGGTCTCTCCACTTTGTTCACAAGCTGGTTTGTGTTTAGTCTGGCTCTTGTTGTTGTTGTTGTTTTGTTTTTTTTGTTTGTTTTTTTAGATAGCTCTTCCTCTGAGAGTGCTGCTGACTGCAGGCCAAAAACACTGACAGGATGAAGAGAGTTAAAAAGCTGCTGATGCAGCTCTTCAGGTTCATCACTTATAGTGATGAAATTATTGACAGGTTGCTGTTAAATAGATATCCATTATAATAAGTTGTGCAAAAGCACAAATAGGATTATTAAAATAAAAGTTTATAAAAGATGGAAATTGGCTGTTTCCAAAGGAAACGGGGGAATTTAATCAACTGCAGGGTAATAAATTGGATGTAAAAGAAGATTTCAGTTTGACTGTAGCTCTTTTTTTAATCTAGGCAGGACCACATACTATGACTGTGAGCAACAGACAGCACATAAACATTTATGATTAACCAAACATAACAATGAAATGTCTGAAATTCAGGCTTTTCTTTTTTCTGATTTATTCCAATAGTTTTTTTGTCTGCAGTTTCTTGAATACTAATGTATTTTCTATCTGACCATTTTTACTAATTTGTAGGATTCAGGAGACCAGTTTCAGTTCAAGGACAAAACTGATTTGTTGAGTCAACAACCAGTTTATCTAGGAGCCAGATAAAAAAAAACAAGTTAGCTTATAACAAAGTCTTATCAAAGTTTGACAGTTGTTACAATTCTCCCTTTTTTCTCCTTCCTGTCCTGTTACATTTAGCTGAAATTTGAATTTCACTTTATCTTATGGACAGACCTGACTGCTACACATGGTAGGTCCTGTAGCATTGGTAGACACCAAACAACGAGCTAAAAGAGGGCTGGTTTAACAACTGCAGCTCCAAATAAAATGATTTAAAGTACATGGGTCATTTTTGACAAACATATCTCCTTACAGTCTGGTGTTTTTTTGTTTCTTTTACCCTGTAGGAAACACTACAGGGAGTACCTGGTGAGTCTGATCAATGCTCACACTCTGGACCCTGCTCTGCTCTACAACACTGATGAGCTAACTCGGGCCTGCCAAAGATACCAGGTGGACACACAGAGAGGAGACACAGAAGATGACAATGCTTATCAGGCTCGAGTGCTCAAGGTGGGATACTGATGTGGTCATAGATACTACTCACCAAAAGTCTTGAGCCTCCCCTCATTTCTTTATATTTTGCTTCCAAGCAGCCAGACTTTTCTTCAGACATTGGCTGCTTTTTCACTCATGTTCAGTCCAGTTCTTGTAGCTGACCATTTTCAGAGTAGTGTATTTTTCTTGTTTGTTTCATTTTTCTTTTGTTCAGCCACTAAACACTGACCCATGAAATTTTCAAGTGTAAAAAAGGTGCCTAGCTCAAGGACCGAACCAGTGTTGTTTCTACGCATAGCAAAAAGCCCATTTTAGACGGTTCTTCAGACCAGCCTCTGCAGCTTGCATTGAGGTGCATCATTTGTTCTCATTTCTTTAGTAGCATCTGAAAAAAAATGGCAACGATGATGCAATTTGGTGGACATGAAATAGGATTTTGGCACCAACAAGGCAATTCTCAATGAGCTATTAGCGTGGTGTGCAATGTGTCTTTTTTAAAACATTTCAGGAAACTGGACAAGTGGAGGACTGAAGAAGTGTCGGGTCCAAAAAAATATCTACAGTAATATTCTTGATTTAAGAAAAGATAAAAATCCAGCAAAGGCCTGACACAAAACCATCTGATGTATCTGGATCTTCAGATGATCTATCTACTGTTCACTGAAGCCTCATCAGGAGTGGTCCCCATAGAAGGTTGGCTGTCAAGAAGCCATTCTTAAGGAAGTGGCGTGGGGATAAAAGGCTGAGATATGCCAAATGACGCAAGAATTGGACTGAAAGTTGGTGACAGTGTTGTTTATGGAGTGATTTCATCCTTCCCAGAGCCAGGACTTCAACATTATTAAAGCAGTGTGGGATTATTTTGAGAGGGAACAGAACAAAAGGCAGAAAAACATCCAAACATGAACTTTGGAAAGTCCTTCAATGAACTTGAAGAACTATTCCTGAATACGTCTGAGGGAAAATACAAGGAGGAGGGTTCAGATTGTGTTGAACAATAAAGGTCACACCAAATATTTACTTTGAAGTTTTTACCCAATTTTCTGTATCTCCATTCATAAAGCAGTTTATTTCAGTAATTTATTGCATATATTTTCCTGGCAATAATTAAAGAAATAAAGGGTGTCTCAAGACTTTTGCACACTACTGTACAGCTCAGATATACCTATAATATATACTGGTTATAATGACTGCAGCTTTTAAGGTGGGACTGAAACTACCGAGGTATGACAACAGCATTAATGTTTGTCGTGTTCTTCTCTCACAGAAACTGATGGAGGTCCCTCTTGGAGAAAAAGTTCCTCGAAACAAATAAAGACTCCTGAACATCCCAAAAAAAAAAAAAAAAAAAAAAACTGAAACCAGATGGATCATCGAGCACTTTTTAATTAAATTCAGTTCTGTTGACAAGATTTTTGCAATGATCTGCAGAGGAAGTCTGGACGATGCCCCAGTGCAGCACCAAACCACAAGAGAAAAACATGTTTGTGTGTCATCTTTGTGAAGCTGATTTGTGTTTTAGGAACATTTACTTCTTGGTCTGAGTTTTGTTCTGTTTTTGATGATAGATGGCCTTTTTTTTCCTCAACAAAGAATATATTTATGATCACTCAGCACAGTTTCTGTTTAGTTTGTGCCTTCAAGTCAAAGAGATCCAACTTTAAATGGTCAAAGGTAATAGTTTACAGGAAGCTGAGTTATATTGAAGGAATGTGATGATTCACCTTTTGTTTTAGAATAAAGAGAAGTGTTCAGTGTGTATTGGATTATATTCTATAGAGTTTAACATGTTATGATCTGGAGCACTTGTTGATTATGCTGGACTTTTTCTCTTTTTGTTCTTCTGTGACATAAATCAGGTTGAAATGAGCTCAATAAAATGATTATTTTTAATCATGTTGATTCACTTGTTTCACAGAAACAGAAAATAGTTTTTCCTCATTTACATGTCATGCAATGTTGTTTAAAGAACAGTCATTTTAACACAGAATAATTTAAATATTGAACTATTATGAAATCTATCTAAAACTTTAAGTTATCTTAATAAACTCATAAAGCATACATTCTGACATTTTAACTGTCTTGTAACAGGATATTTACTCTAGCCCTTATTTTTTGCTGGGAACATGATGAAATTCAAACTGAAATGGGGACACAGACATAAATTCAAACTTAAGACAAGCCTTAGTGAGAGTACATGAGATTGTTTTTAGAAATGTTCAGGGCAACAAAGAATACAAAGGATATGCATTTTGAAATGAGCTGAAAAGAACATGAATATGAAAGCAAATAAAGCGAGCTACGATTAGAGAATGGCAACAGAAATAATTATTATACAACTATGAAATTAGTCGTTTAGCTGCTCTATAATCCATATTCACAGTATCAGACATATGTGTCCCTTGTCGCCCCCTGGCGGCCACATGAGTCTGGTTTTCTGTAAAGTCACGTGATTTCTGGGAAAGGGCTTTTCACTGCTGAGAAGAGCGTCGACTGACTGATCCATCTCAGTCACACCGCAGACTCAGCGGAGGAAACATAACTAAGGTAAACGAAACTAAAATCTACTTCCTTAATTTTACACCATAGCACCTATTTTTGATTTATTTATAAATATAGCAGGCTGTAAGGGACATTTCTTAGATATTGTTGTTTTTCTGGTTGCCAAACCAGACTCCATAATGACTTTATAGACAAGCGGTTTAAATTTATTCTAACAGCTCTGTCTGTCCTGAAAACTGCTGTTAAACTGTTTGATAGTTATTTATAATACACCTAATCAACTTTTAATGATAGTTGTAGTCTGAATTGATATTGTAGTTATGTTTTGTTTAGTGCGTGCGGGCTGAATCTGTTATTAAAGTATCATGGACGGGACGTGTTGCGTCATGTATTTTTAATAGTTGCTTTTTTCCACTTCTTTGTTTATGTGTGTGTTAGCTTGTGTTATAGTGCTTTCAGCTTTGTGGAAGGAGCCATGGCAGCAGGGAGAATGCGGTCTACACGCAGACTTCGCTCCTGGATTGTCGAGCAGGTGTGTGTATGAGAAAGAGGGAGGGAGGGAGTGTGTGGGATGAGATAAAACGAAAGGGAGGGGAGGAAGGAAAGGGAAAGAGCCCCATAGACTTTACAAGTTTGTTTTAGGGATGGGCGATATTTATTTTTTTATTTATTTTGCATTCAGAAGTGCCTTAAATCTTCATATCATAGATTCAACAAGGTGTTTGAAACATTCCTCAGAGGTTTTAGTCCATATTGACATGATAGCATCACACAGTTGCTGCCTATTCTTTTGGCTGCACATTCACAATGATAATTTGCCACATCCCATTCGGTCATTTGGAAAATATTTTTTTCTTAAATATAATATTATTTTGGTTCAAGAGGCCTTTATGACAGTTGCTGGACTGGAATGGGTGTCAGAGACAGAGGTGGTGACCTGCAGCAAAAGGCTTCAGGATGGATTTCAAACCTGTGCCAGCTGCACAGAGTAGTCTGTACATGAGCCGGGTGCTCAACCAGTGGAGTTTAGTGCCATAAACATCATTGTTTATAATTAGTATTTTTTAGCTTTAATACGCAGCAGTCTCTCCTACAAGTAGTTTTGTCTACATCACTGATATTTTCCCACAGATCTTCTTCAGGACAGCCTCCAGCTGCAGCTCAAACCCAGGGGTTAATGAGTTTCTGCTGGTGGTTTCACTCTCATCCAAAATTTCTTGTTCATTTCAATCCAACACCGTGAAAAACGCTTAAATTGGTGGGGAAAGCAGATTTTACCCACATATGAACAAATTCCACAATATTACGCGTTTTACACACAATTAGTTTTTTTATTGTCAATTTCTGCGATTATGTTTGTGTTTTGCACATCACAGAAATCACAGGGCCCTAACAACTTGCCTCCTGTCTGTCTCCACGTTGCCGCACTGAGGGGTGGGTTGTGCTCCAACTCTCGAAGAGAGGTGGAACCATGAAGTTGTGTTATAGTCTAGGAAGGGAGAAATGGGCATCTCAAGACCCTCATGGCATAATTCTAACACAAACTCTTTATCGAGATGAATGATATTGTCTAATCATACATCTCGCATAAAATTCTATCGATATAATTTAAAATGTCAATATATTGCCCAGCCTTAGTTACAGGGCTCTTAACTGGCACCAGACCAGCATCATTAACTGGTTAAGAAGGGGTAGTAGTCACTCTCTGTAGTCTGAGAGACAAAACACAGGGCTTAAAAAGCTTGGGGTCAAATAAGCTGTAATGTATCTGGCTTTCTCAGGTCAGCAGTGGGAAATACCCAGGTGTGGTTTGGGATGACGAGGCCAAAACGATGTTCCGCATCCCCTGGAAACATGCTGGGAAACAGGACTTCCGCAAGGACGAGGACGCCGCCATCTTCAAGGTCAAGATGCTTCTCTGATGCATCTTTGGGCGCGCTTGCACATTAAAGCAGGGTCAGATTTTTGTGCTGTAACAAAATGCCTCTCTCATCTGCAGGCGTGGGCCCAGTTCAAGGGGAAGCTGACAGACGGGGGGCAAGACAGTCCAGCTGCTTGGAAAACCCGTCTTCGTTGCGCTCTCAACAAGAGTCCAGAGTTCACAGAAGTGATGGACCGGGCCCAGCTGGACATCTCCGAACCGTACAAGGTCTACCGCCTCGTCCCCATCAGTGAGCAAGGTATGTATGATTTCTACTTCTGTTATTAAAGAGAAAGTCTGTTTCAATCCAAAATACGATGTTGGTTTTCTGTGATTATCAAATTTAAATACATAACTTACAAAATATTAAAATGTAATTAAAACAAGCAAACATCGGAGCAAGTATTTTTCTGTGAAAGCTGCAGAACATTTGTGTAATCGGTAAACAGCTAGTGCACATTTCAGTTTGGAAAACCAGGGAGGAATTTTGAAGAACGAGCTAAGCTGACAGCTCCTCAGAAAAGCCAGCAGTGGAGTTAATTTTCTCCAACAAAAACAACTGCAAACTTAAAAGACTGAAAGAGAATTTCGCTTCTGACTCGTTTTGATGCCACACCCACATACATTTTGCACATTGCCGGGGCTGTTGTTGCCCTGCAGTGTTCTCAGGCTCAGAAACCGCACTTCATAACTTTATGTACCAACCGCCTCAACACTCCAGCAACCACACACTGATTTAGTATGCTAGTAGTGTGCTACCATGGCTGAAGATACCCAGGAAGACATTACCAGAGGAAGCGAGGAGAAGAAAGAGAGATGATGACAGAGCAAGATATAAACCTAGATTTAACTTTTACTGGCTGGAGAGAGCTCTGAGAACAAACAGGTTGCAAGACATTATGTTGGGTTTCAGAGTAGATTGTCAAAAAAAAAAAAGAAGTTACATCCTTTCATTGGTTTATGTCCTAATGAGATCCTAGACTGAAACGTCTAAATGTCATTCAGAAAAAGTATTGAAAGTTAATATCTGATATTGTAATACAATTAAAAGTGTTACTTCAATAAATAGTTTCTGTAGGAGTGCTTCCTGGATTCATCTTTTCTTGTATGAGGTGCTCTTTGGCTAGGGTACAGTAGACCGAGTAGACTTTTTGTGCTATTCAATTAAAAGTGCTTATTTGATGTTGAATAAAATTGTGAACTGACATCAATCAATAATTCTGTCATCATCCTAAAAATCGTCCAGTGTACCACATTTACGTAGAGGGCGATCAGATGTTTACATGACAAAATAACAACAAAATAATAATGATTCAGTGACAGGTTCAGATTGAATCTGTTAAATTAGATAGTGGGTTTTAATATCATCTAAACATCTGATTTCGGATCTAACACAGATTAAAACATGTATTAGTCTTGGCTTTTATATTTGTGAATATTTAATCAATAAAAATGTTCAGTGACTTAGTCAATGACTTGTGTCATTTCCACATTAGTCACTGTCGGTGCAAAGTGTGCTTCTTATCAAGTTTAAAAAGGGCAGCTTGACTTCAATCTGTAAGAATTATAATGACCTGCATGACTGAGAATCGACACCAACATATTGTTGCTAATTAAGGACTTCCTGTGCAGCTTTTTATGAAAAAAAGCAACCAGATATTAACTATCGTGTTCACTAGTAACACTCTGGCTGCATGCCTTTATTCTTCATTGCAAACCGCTTCATTTGTACTTTTGCACACATCTCCATTCATACTGTACAACTTGTTCTGCGGCTCCAGGAAGTGCCAGGTGATTGGTGTGCAGATGAGGCATCAATCATGCAGAAAATGGCTGTTTATTTTTGTGAGCCAAATGAGGAAAACCAGAGTTAATAATAATAATTAAAAAAATTATAAAACGGGTCATAACTGATGTCGTAGGAACTGTTGCATTGAAAAGGAGATTTATATTTTCTCAAGCCAGCTAACACTAATAAAGTGGCTATGTGGATCCTGTTTTGTTGAACACTCCTGTTCAAAACCTCAAAAGTATTAGAAATAAACCATAATAATTAAAATATGAGATGCTGGAATATTTGACAGGCCAAAAAGTTGGTAACTGAAGCTTTAAAAACTTTAACAGAAGTTGTTGGTATGTTTCATGTGCAAATAACATCATCGCTGAAGGAGTTGAAGCTGATCAAATAAATGCAGTTGAGTATGAAGCTCAACGTCTCCTCTTCTGGATGAACTGTAAGCTCAGTGATGAGTCAGAGCAGAGTTGCACACACTCTCACATAGCTTCCATTTGCCATGTTTGTGGTTTGCATCAAGCTGCATTTTTTGCTTGTTTAATTAATGGGAGGTACAGAAAACAGCCCAGACTCCACCTGAAACCTGACTCTCTCAAGTCAGACAGATTAACTCTTACACACTCAGATCTGTATCTGCTCTGGAGTTTCACAACAGTTTGTTGTATTTAATTAGTGGATTAAGTATCTCATGGTCATTTTTGAGCTTTTGAGTCAAAATATTTCATTGATGATTATACTTTTGAAAATACTAAGTTACTAATCTGAATGTCGATAATAACTTGAAGCAGTTGCTTAAGGGAGGCCAAATCTTTCCAAAGAAAGGTGTAAGAATACACCGCACACTGCAGGTTTTTGCATATGGGGCCTGGCTGTTGCAGACTGGTGAAGGTGTCCAAGTTCTGCTGATTATCCTTGGGTTCTGCCAATCAAGTGAAAGTAATGTTAACAAGTATCGATGACTTATACATTGTTGGATACCAAAGGGACAGTGTAGCTTTTTGTCCAGAATAATATCCTCAGTGCAAAAATGGTTCTATATTATTATTGAAGACAAAAACAAATATGGGAGGACAGCGTTAACGTTGGGGTTATGATTCAATATTTCCTGTGTTAGGCAGGAATGAGAAACATTGAGGAATTTATCTGTCAGTGGGACTGTATTGACTGCCATAGAAATATTCTGATAAGTCTATCAGTTGCAACAGAAAATAAAAAATTCAATATGTGCTGCAAAAAAACAAACTTCTGCCACAGAAAAAGACTCAGTCGCTCCAACACGTTGTCTAGACTAGAGAGCTTCCAGACACAACCTCAAAAATAATAAATTAAACTTTCTCTGCTGGTCGATGACCACACGTCATCTTCTGGAAGTAAACATTCCCCTCCAGATTTAGAGATTGCTGATAGCTGAAAAAGTACTTCATCAATAATGAAACAGCATTTGGATATGTTGTACGCGTTCTCTGTAATCCACTCTGCATCACCGACTATGAGCACTTCCTCATCGGCTCTGTATGGCATCTTTCAAATGTGATTTCCTTATAAACTTTGAATAGACCTCCCCTCCCCTCACCTACCAATTGTGTTACATTAAAGATTCAGATGTCTTCAATCTAGAAAGTGGA
>JBBBVU010000019.1:6443837-6454081 GCA_037177055.1 Atherinosoma microstoma
ATGTACAGGACAATTCAAGGTGCTTTACATATAAACATTAGAAACATTACAGCGGGGTGCAGAAAGCATTAAGAATTTAAACGCTTGCATTAAACCATGAAAACCTTATATGACACAAAACTGTTGTAAAAGCTGCTATTAAAGAGTACTTCTCAGCATACTCTGAGGAGGCCAAAATACAAGTCTGACCTGAGTTGACTGATGTTTTTATAACTTCAGTTAAATCTTTTTTTAAATGAAAATGATCTCCAGCAGTGGTTTTCAGTTCAGCTGACTTTGTTTGTTATAATAACACTGTTGAATAGGGTTACACTGTCTTACATGAAGACTCTGTCGCTCTATTGTTCTGACAGAAATGATTCATTAAAATAATAATGAAAAAAAAAGAATAACCGATCAAGTGACGTCCATCTGCCCAGCTGCGGCCAAAAAGATCAGCCAATGTCAATTTAAGGAATTTGACAAGTGAAGCAGAGCTGTAGTCATGTTTGTCCTGTATTGTAAATATGTTTTATTTCAAAAAAATGTTTTTTTTTACATATTGACCGATAAAATGGCTAAAACTTGCTTCATGTGTTTAGGTTTGGTGACGCCCGACAAGAAAAGCAGAGAAAAAGGCAGCAGGAAGCAGAAAAGGAGGAGCAGCGAGTCTGAGAGCGAAGACGTCAGCCAGGTCAAACAGATAAAGACAGAAGAAGTCACTTCTCAGCTGGTGAGTTGATTCAAGTCCAGCTCTTTTCTTCCTGGTGTTTGAGTTAAAGAGAAGACGGCTTTTCCCTTTAAGCTTTCCAATTAAGGGTCTGACTAAATCAAGCTAATTTCATTTTCACTAGGAGATTGAATGTTTTTGTTTCTTTCTTTTGCCACTCTTTAATTTGCAGCTAAATTTCACAGATCATTAGAGAGACTTGACTTTGACTTCATATTAAATGTAATCAGGGAGCCCGAGCTATTTCTGTTCAAGAATAAAAACATCTATTGTTCCGATCGGCAGCGAGTGGACGAGGTTCTGCTGCAGAGTGACAGCCCCATGCAGACAGACGGACCCTCTCAATGCACCATCGTACAGACCGACTGTGAGTTTAACTGCATTTGTTCATCTGCTAAAGTGCTATTACATCTTTATTTCGGCTTGATGTGTAGTTTTTGTAGTCTACAGATGGCTTTTCGTTCATTTACGCAAACAAATCTGGAAATGCCACAAAAAGAAATGTCAATCAGATACATTTATATTGATGAGTCTGAGGCAAGTAAACTGCTGTGTAATGTCCCCCTAAGGGTGTGGTACAGGCTCTCGTGTTAATGATCAGTAGAAGATGTAGTTGGAAAACAAACCTTGAAGAGAAAAAAAACAACAGTGGTGGACATCCACAAGAGGAAAATAGATAGAGGAATTATTTCATAGGTATTATGTCTGGGAAAGCCAGAAACAGTTGGTTAGTCATGTCATTTCAATCTTTGCAAGCTAAGGCACAAAGTTGTTTCCATTCCCCCCGCAGTACATCAAGACTTCTTTATTTGAGGAAAAAACAACCTCAAGCAAAAGATTCAGGTTTTAGTCAGTCTATTTTTTGCATATTAGTGAAAGTTTTATTATTATTATTATTATTATTATTATTATTATTATTATTATTATTATTATTATTATTATCCCTCTCATTCATTTTTTCCTATTCTTTTAAATGCAAATTAAAAATTGGAAATAGAAACCCAGCTGACGTGGTCTTCTACCAGCATTGATGTAACAGAAAAACATCTTACTTTGTTTAACATTACACAGGCAGATGAATATACTCCATTTATGCCTTTAAATCCCTCTGATGCAAATACTTCCTTCAGTCTTGATAATAATTATGGGATTTAAAAATGCAAATTAACTCTACTTCCCTCTTCTGTGGTTTGGTGTTTCCTCATCTTCCAGCGCATAAAACGGCCCATAAGCAAATGCCTGCATTTTTATTTCTCTGTCTTTTACCTGTTTTTGTTTCTAATGTAGTTTTGAATGTAGAAGGATGAAATATAAATTGTGGCATTATCAGCTTTCCAAAAATGGGAAAAGTTTAAGCACTAAACCTTTTAAATTATATTTAAATGTTGCGAGGAGAAAAATACGACGACTTTTAAGTTGAATCAACTTTTAGTAAAGGTACTCCTTAGCTTAGGCGTTTATCACATGTTCATTAAGGAAGCAATGCAGAGTAAGCCCAAGTATTTCTTGCAATGCATACTTCAATACAAAGGAACAAGGTTACTTTGGTTTCTAGGATAACCTAATTTCCAATTAACCTTTTGTCCCTGTTTCATCATCTGTTTCCATAACAACAAAACAGACAACCTCTTAGTTAACTAAATACACTTGTGGCATTATTTCATAACAGCGAGCTAATCTACATTTTCTGCCTCGCCTTGTTTTCTGTAGCGGTGAATGAGATCATGTTGGATGTGCGGATCGAGGAGAGTGTGCCAGCTCCTGCAGCAGGTAATACAGGTACAGATATCAGTCAACCAAAATACTTTAAAAGCTCCATTTTCAGCTAAATTCCGCTGTTTCTGTCACTACAGTTCAGGATTCCTTCAACGTGAAAGTTCACTATTTAGGACAAGAAGTCCTAAACCGTCAGATCCAAGGCACTGATGTCCGCATTACATACCTGCCTTCCTCTTCAATCCCTCCGACACCAGCCGCTCTGAACAGCAGGTTTCCACGCATCACGCTGCCAGAGCCGCCATCGTTGCTGCCTGCTGGCCCAGAGCTGCAGGCCCTCTTCACCCTGCTGCCTTTTATGGAGAAAGGAGTGGTACTGACCTCTACGCCGCAGGGAGTTTATGGCAAAAGGTTCTGCCAGGGCCGGATCTTCTGGACGGGTCCACACACAAACACACCGGGCCTGCATAGGATGGAGAGGAACACTGAACCGGTGCTGCTCTTCAGTAAAGATGTCTTCAAGCAACGTGAGTCAGCGTTGGTGATAAAGTTGTACAGAAACATACTGCAAAGGAACCTATTGTAACCGTAAGAGCCCCTGCTGGCTACTACAGAGAATGCAAGTTTACAATTCTTTATTTTTTAAATTTGTTCTTGGCTTTACAGCGGGTTTTTTTTGTGGTTTTTTTCACTTAACAAATGCAAAAGTAAAGAGGTTGCATTATTATAATGTTCAATAAGCACTTGTTAACATTCAACACCCAACATATCAATGGAAGAACAGTTTTTTTAATGTTGTTTTCATCCTGATTTTATGAACTTCACCGAGATTTAAATTTCCCACCATTGTGTATTGAACTCACTTAGTCCCGTTTTTTCAGATCTGGACCATTTCCATTCAAACGGCGGCGAGCCTCCTCAGTGCGGCTTCACTCTGTGTTTTGGAGAGGAGCTGAACAACATGGATGACCCATCCAGGAAACTAATTATTGCTCAGGTAAAGGAACTTTAAACCGACCGAGGATTAGCCATCATGTAGCCCTCCTAACAAAGACGTAGTCCATTTTCTAGATTTCAACCCCTGGCCCTTGTAGTTGTTCTGAAGGGCAAAGTTACTAAAAAACATGTACGATGGTGGCCTGAGTTATCTTTGAAGATGTTTTATGTTTTCTTTATGGTTCAATCCTTTTCATCAGCACCTTACATCCAATAGCAGTAACAGTTGATGAGCTGGCACAAATAGCAAGTGTATCTTATTTAATGTTTATTTGGGAGCCTAATAAATGGTCCTGAAAAACTGCAAACATACCCCTACAAAGAAAAGAGCAGCCACAAAACACAAGGCCTCAGCTAAATTTAAAAAAAATTTCTTTCCTTTTCCCTGCAGATTACTCTACCGTGGGCAGAACAGCAGGTCCAGAGCGCTGAGTCCATCTTTGCATCAGTCCTCCAGTCGCTGGCTGCCCAGTCTCCGCTGGGAGAAATCACCCTTAATCTGGTCTCTGTGACTCCTTAGACTGTCTCTGAGAACATATCTTGAGTAACCTTCTAAGTACTGTTCATTTGGATTTCATCCCAAAAATAAGAGCCATCCCCCTTTAAATGAATTCTCAGAAAACAAGAGCTAAAAGGGCCCAAATGATACAAAACTGTTCAATTATTGCTTAAGCTGAATCCACAAAAATTCTTTCCTGTTCCAAATCAGGTTCATCTCTTAGAAAAATCAACCTTTAATATTTGACTTATTCTACTCTGAAAATAGATATTCTTTGGTTGCACCTTAGGGATCGGTGTACCGGAAACACTACAAGCAAACCAACATTTAAGTTTCACACTAGTCTTGAAGTGTCATGGCAACTCAGGAGTCCAGCAAAAGGCTCCCTAACACCTGATGGCAGAAAAGTGTTTCTGCTACTTCCTGATATTAACTTTTTTATTATTAAATTAATTCTTTCTTCTTTTTGTTGAGGTGCTCACAAAGAACTTTTTACTTTAAAAGGCTGGACTATGCTGTTGTAAGCAAGTGTTGACAATTACCGGTATGTTGATACTGAAGTTCTTTATCAACTTTGTCTTTTTGTCAAAAAAAGAGGGGGAAAAAAATTGTAAATACATATAACCTCAAAATGTCAACTAAGTTAGTATCAGTAGAAGTTTAAGTGTAACCTTTTTTGCACACTTATTAGATAAATGTGTTTTTTTTTTTCAAATAAATATAAAGATTTACACTGTTGAGACTGATAGAAGACAGAATTACAGCAGCTTTGAAGCAGAGCTCTGTTAGAAGCGGACAAATCCATCTTTGCTTATTAAAAAAAACCTGACAATTAGAGCACTCTGATCATGAGGAAACTACCTATCTGCATTTTTGCCACTTGACATCAGCCCGCTGTGTTTAGTGTTCCAGCAGAGATAAGTCGCTGAACTCTGATAAGACGTGTTCAAAGCTTGTTAAATGTTCTACTGTCAGACAGTAGTAGGTGTTTTGCAAGTGGCAAACAAAAATACAAAAGATTTTAATCCAAAGGTCCTATATATATATATATTATATTAAAGAACTGAAACTGAATATTTGGTGTCTGTGGAGACCATCAGATGTGCAACTTATTGGCAGGTTCTTCCATTGCTGAGATGACATGCAAAATTCATTAGGTTTTGAAAGTCTTCATTACACACACATCTACTTTAATGTTTTAATGTAACATAATGTAGCAGAAACGGCGACTGTCGTTTTGGGTCCATTACTTGTAAAAAAAAAGGTTATACCATAGTGTATCTAAATTGAGTTAAGTTTATTGTGGTTATGAGGAGACATTCAGCTGATGTCACATGTAACTTTGCAAGCAGAAAGTCTTTGGAAACTTTGAATTCAAGAACTATGTTAACACTTCAGTTTAGACCCTTTTTTTTTTAATTTAGAAGCAGCAACTTTAAGATTAAATGAGGTTTAATATTTGTCGTGATTTTAATTCATCCTTGAAGGTCATGCACCTAGAGAATAGATGCCTGAACAAACATTTTGTGCTTAACTCAATATTTTGCCAGACTTCTGTAATGTCAGTCTTTATCTTTTTCTGCCCAGTTTGTGATGCTTCCAAATAAAACAATCCAAAATAGGCCAGAAATAAACACAAGAGAGCTGCTGTAGTGTTAAAAGTGATTTTAAGGTGGATTCATCCTTTTAATCAGCAGGGTGTTGAGCTGAACCGCAAGGCACGGTCGAGTATAAAGGAGGGGGGTGGAAGACTATAGAGATCTACCAAGATGTAAACATTTTGTTATTTATGCATGTTTGTTCAGTCTAGAAACAAGTTAAAATAAACACATTCTTGGACTCTGGGTGTGTGGTGGTGTATTACACACAAATCACATTTGTACAGGATGATGAGGAAGCAGGGTGAGAACATAAATAAGTGAGGGTTCAAGTACTAACTGATGCTATTTCTCAGTCTAAATGTTCCCGTTGGCCGGTGAAGACAGCTCTGTTATCTTGGTGTTAAGTTTCTGATTGGTCCAGTCCCTTGTAATGTCGTCCAAGTGGCAATCAAAATCCACCAAGAGCATGTGATCGCCCGAGTCCAGCATCTGGCTGGCTATCGCCCGGGTCTCCTCCCACTGTCTCAGCATAATCCTGAACAGGAAGACAAAAATAGAATGAACCAGTGCAGTGTAGAGGAAGGGGTACACTTTTAAATGCCACACAATGAAATCCAAAACTCATTCCATCATTATAAACTATGAAAGGAGACTCACTAAATTTTGTTAAAGTGTAATTCTGCAAACCTAAGCTGTAATATTTTGAAGAGAATTTCTCCCACATCCCTTACAAAAAAAACATAGTTTTTCAATCTTTTTCTGATTGAATTGTCATTAACTTTATACTTTAGCATGCTAATTGAGGCCTATAAGAGTCTCAGATGTAGCTCTTGGAGTTTTTTTTAATTAAATAGTTTCTCTGAGCATTGCACAGTCATATTGAGAAAAACCTACTGCTATGAACACTGCCAACTGTCTTGAATGTTTTCTATGGGAGAATCATATATATAGAACGTTAAACACCAAAATACAAAAGAAAAAAAAACTGACATTGATGAGCAACTACTCTTAAATCATTGCTGATGTCTTTCCTCCTTGGCATTGTATTACACCTGAATTTTCTAGAACGGCATACTGGCAAAACCTTTGCTTTTATAGACGTGTACACACTTATTGGTGATAAAATGATTAATGAAGTAGCAGCACATGGATGCAACTTCTACTCTGTATTCCCATGGAATCACTAAGGCTAAACTTTTTTCTTTAAACACATTTTGAATTCAGTTTTGTCGAGTATAAGTGTAACGTCATGCTTGCATGAATCCTTGGAGCCATCCTGCTTTATATCAACAATGCAATGATGCAGGATGTCTTCACACACTGCTGTTGTAAATATCGCAGCTTATCAGAGTGTTATTACTGACCATCTGCATCTCAATATTAAGACAGTTTAAAGTCTTTTAATGGCTGCTCCCAGCAGGTTAATGTATCAAGTCAAGCACCGTGGGACCAGATCTGAATCCAGCGGAAAACATTTAGAACAAAAGAAATTCAAAGTCATGAATTATATCAACGTAGAGCTGGGGAGCCATACTTTGAGTTAGCCTGAAGCTTCTGAGACATTGTTAATTAAATGGTTAATTTTCTGTTAGTATAACTCATTTCTTGCTCCATATGAGCATATTTCCTTCAGCTGCAATTAACAAATCAGTGCAATCTACACTCGAGTAGAAAAGCATAACTAACGGCAACAATGCTATTCTTTTTTTACTTGAATCGTGTCATTAATAAAGCAATTTTTTGTTATTTGTTTTGTAATAAAAAATAGATTCAAGGTTTATATTACAAATGTGTAATGGCTTTCAGTAGTAGTATAATACTGGCTACAGCGACTAATATAAACCACAAGGTGGAAGTAACGTCAAAAGAATTTAATATGAAAATGAACCAGGAAGTAACAGTAGAGTTTTCTTTCAGGGTCAGGATTATTTGCAGTCTTATTCCAGCAGTTCATCCTGGTTCTGTCTCTTGCTTGTGCATTTTAATCTCTTTTTTTTTCCTTCACTTCCTCCAATAATTGTCTTGGATCTTATTGCTGCATTTAATCCAATACCGTGACTGTCTTAGCACGCTTATCTCATGTAGACTGAATCTAACATTAAGTGACAGTAATCACTGGGAGGAAATTGGATTTGCTCTCCGATGAGGTGAAAACTTTGTTTAAAGTTTACACGACTCGCCCCTACTCTCGTAATTAGCACTTACATGTGCTTGTCTTTGAGGGTCCATCTTGAATCTTTGCGCTCGTACATCACGATGGGGGGAACCCGATAATCTGGAGACATCTTACTGCCGTCAAGCTGTCGGGCAAAAAGAAGAAACATGATGAAGCAATTTACCCTGATGACAAAATTAATCTTTTCTCCCATCAAAAATATCAAATATGAAACTATAAATCACTCATATTGCTGATTGGCTCATGTCGGCACTTATTTCTCATCTCTACCTGGCAACAGGTAAAATAAAAATGATGAAACAATATAGTTTCTGTTTTTCTTACCATTAACAAAACAGCATTGTCACACTGCTCAGAAATCTTATCAGCAATCTTCAATGCACATGGCGTCGGGCTGTCAGGAAACATTAAATTCATTAACCAATGTCGGAAAAGTTACATAAATAAAGTACAATACTTTGTAAGTACTGCATCATTTTAGGAAGCATCTAATGTGTCTAGAGGTTTATATCTGGAAACTCACCTACTGTCTGATGCGCAGGCATTTGCTTGATAGTATCCCACTATCCTCTGCTGAGTCTGTGAACACCAAACATCCACCTAGAAGAGAAGAACAGGCTGCCACTTTTAAACATCACCATCAGCAAAGTTGGATGAGTTGTTTTATGCTGAATTTAAGGGGATTTGCGTGCAACAGAGATGGGCACCCCATGCAGTGCTCTATGCATTTGGGTTGTACTATAAAACTAGCTCAATATTTTTGTAATTTTTGTTACAGCTAAAGAAAATGTATCTTGTTTTGCAATTTTCTTCTGCTCCAAGAACATCACAAAGAAAAAGTTTCCAACATTTATTCCATTTATATAAAAAGCCAACACAAAAAAACACCTGAAAGCACAATGGTGAACTTGGGCACAGCAAAACACAGCTGCGTGATGCTCTGGGAAGGGGGTTAAAAAAAAAGTTGTGTTTTCTCAGCTTTAGGATGCTGATGGGCAATAACAAATAAGTGTGCCATCAAAAGGAGTCAGAGGCGCTGAGTTTTCAGGTTGGAAAGTTATGGTGGGTTGCTTTAAAAACTGCAGAGAGAAAAAAAGCCAGCAAAATCTTTAAAGGACAGACTGATATCCGCTTTATTTTGATCCATTTTTATTCTAAATGTACTTTGATAGTTTTTAAGTTTACAAAAGCATCCTTCTGAGCACTTTGCATCACCACATCAGTGAGCAATCCATTTTCTTTACAGCTCAAAAATTCATGATAGCAGCCGGCGCACCCCCTTCATTAGACTGGACCTCAGATTTTTTTTCTTTTTCTTAAATATTGTAATCACAAAATTAAATGCAATTTATGAAGAAAAAATATATTTTGTACATTTTTAACAAGCCTTAATGTCAAAATTTGGAATGAGCAGCTTTATTCTTCAAAACAGCAAACTTTCTTGCAATTTTTTCATCCCACACAGTTTCAATAATGTTGAGGTCCTAGCTCTGTGGAGGAGTCATCACTCCATAAGACCCGTTGCCACCGAGTTTCAGTCCAGTTCTTGCGTCACTTGGCATACCTCAGCCCCCCCACCCCCCTTTGCATAGTGATGTAAATACTATAAAAGTACCAGTAAGAATTGTTAAAACACTGAAAAATAATACATCTAGGCAATGAATATATTTCATCAAACTGGGAGGATATCAAATTTTGCACTATACCTGTGTAAGGGCCAGCTGTGTGATGGGAGCCAGGGCTAGGTGGGAGTGAAGCAGGGGAATACAGTCTGTCACACAAACAGAGTCACCTGTCGAGCTAGACGACAGCAAGAGTCCGTTGATGCTGCACCGCGGAAACAGACAAGCGTGCAGGTACATCTTCACATAAGCCCGACATGACAGCTCCACCTCACCCATGATGAACACTGGGGAGCAGTGGGACACAGGCAGTGAGCACTAGCTGTATAACGTTAGAGAATGACTGAGACAACATTAAAAGAAAAAACACACGAGTTTCATAAAACTAGTACAAGCTGTGATCAGGACCGGTACAGGTTAAGCCTGATGCTATAGCAGCGTCTATTAGCATTAGCTTGTCAGCTAACCAAGACGGAACTCAGTATTACCTGCAGAGAAATGGAAATAAATCCCCAAGATATATTTCAAAGAGGCAAATATTACTTCGACGATATAGAAATCTAAATGTTCATGAATACTTCAAGGAAACCTGAAGGAGGTCTGTTTTAGGTGACAGTTGTGCCAATAGGAAGCGCATGTACGGCTGTTTCTGGTCCAGCCCAGAAGACTATATGTTATATTGTAATTGGCTTAGAAGTTGACATATTGTAATTTGATTGGCCCAGGAACCTGCCAATCACTTCTTCAGCCGTATCGCTTATAAGATATCCCAAAAGTGCGGCCTCTATTGGAAAGGAGGTAGCTTCTGACTTTAACTCTTTAGTGTGCACTGATCCGAGGACAAAAAGAACAGATAGATAGATAGATAGATAGATAGATAGATAGATAGATAGATAGATAGATAGATAGATAGATAGATAGATAG
>JBBBVU010000019.1:6478345-6492530 GCA_037177055.1 Atherinosoma microstoma
CTGGGATAGGCTCCAGCCCACCCGCGACCCGGAATGGATTAAGCGGTACAGAAAATGGATGGATGGATGGATGGGTTGAATTACCAAGTTGATAACCTGCTTTGTAGTACTGCTTATCAGGATTGTGAATGTCTGGGTAAGTCAACCCAGGTAACAGAGAGATATCCTGGGTATGTTAATCCTGCTTCGTAGTACAGGCCTCTGTACAGGTCGCCAGTTTATCTCAGGGCCAACACAGAAAGCCAAACAATTGCTCACTGACACATAGGGAGAATTTAGTGTGACCAATTAACCAAACTTGCATGTCTAAGATAAGAATAGTTATTACAATTTAAATTATCTGTTTTATAGAATATGTTTTTAAAACACTATTTACTATTATAAAGTATTGTGTACATCATCCATAGAATCATATCTATGAAATTCAGATCTGCTCAGATGGCGTCTGCGCATACATCCCGGTTCTGATGAGATCCCGTTTTTCTCGTGTAAAGGCCCATTTATGCTCCCATTCGTACGTAAAGAGGGACGTCCGTTTCAAACGTCCTCATGCTTGGCTTTCTTCATACGTCCATGCGTCTTTTATGTTGCTATGGTCGACCGCCACTAGGGACTGCTGTCAAGCCAGCCGTCTTTTGTTTTTACGTAGTCAAGCAAGGCGCTCCTGAATTTCAACCGCGCCTATATTGTAGACTTTACGGTAATCACCGGGACGGCTGAAAAAGTCAGCACTAAAAGAATTTCTGGTTTTCATAATAAAAGACGTGTTCTGGAGGAGCAATTAGAATATCCGTTCAAGAGCAGTTTTTGTGTAATTGGGTAACACAAACGTGTAGTTGTTTGGCTAAGAAGGTAATATTAATTTTAGTCATGAAAGATTTAGAGTGTTGAAATGTAATAATTATTGATGTATGTCAACAGGCCAGATTAGAACTATGATTCAGGTCACATAACCTGAAAGTTATTGATATAACTATTTAAAGGAATATATATTTACAGTTTAGAAGATTATCAAACATATGTAGAGCAATAAAATGGAATAAAAAGAGTTATATGTTGAACAAGTTGGGTAGTACTGTGACACTGGACTCACTTGAGGCCAGAAGGTCACATGACCTGGAAGCTATTGAGCAAAATTAACAATATTTACAGTAAAAAAAAAAAAAGACTAAAAATATATGGACCACTAAAATGGAATAAAAAAAGGTGTATGTTGAACAAGTTGGGTAGTACTGTGACCATGGACTTATTTGAGTCTTTTTTTTTCTTTTTTTTAGGGCAAAGTTAAGATTCTAGTTACACAAGTTTAATTTGAATGAAGTTATCACGTAACAAATTTCAAAAACCGTCAAAATGATTTCCTTGGTAGTTGTAGTAGTTCTAAGAGACAGTGTTTATAAACTTGTAGTTCCTCTCACATGACAGCAGATGTCAGCAAGTCCGACTGCGTCTCCGGCGATGCCAAACAATGCTTGCAATTCAAATGACTCCTCCTACACATATGAGAAACAGGGAAAATGGACCAGGTGGTTATTGTAGTAGCCAACTTAAAAGGCCTTCTTTTAAGACTAACAACTGAATGTCACTCCAAATGTTAGAGGTCGATTTTTAAACGTGTATCCTTCCTGTTTGTTGGGATCACCAGTGACCAGTTTTAACATCTTAAATGTCCAAAAATGTAAAGAACAGTAATCTAAAGTAAACCCAGGATGAAAGTACGCCTATATTTCAAAACACTAAACAGCGTAAATATGAGATAACCTTGTCCTTACTGCACAGTATACCATCCTTTAAGAAAAAATATTTTAATACATCTGTGTGAACCTAGATGGACTGGCGACCTGTCCAGGGTGTACCCTGCCTCTCGCCCAATGATTGCTGGAAAGAACACTATTGCTACATAATTTTGGACTGCAAGTTAGTCTAATGACACCTGAATACTAGAAGAGAGGACCCCATCACACCAAATATTCCACAAAACTTAGCAGAGCCTAAATATTTGGTGGACTAATTACTGGTTCTTTAAGCTTGACATGCATCAGGTCTTCTAAGTTTTGCCTAATGTGTTCCTAGAACCAGAACTGAACATTCTGCTCTACTGCATCTCACTTCCTCACACCTTCTTTGTGCAGGGTACTTCTTGATGCTTCATTTATTCCCTTTCCCAGAGTGATACATATAAACATTCTTTTCGGCTGCAGTTGGGTTAAACACTTTGATCAAACCTTTGCTCAAACTTACTTATCCTAAGGCCAAGTGTAATTCAGCAGTTGGGTTAGCAAAAGTCATTTGAGTTTCGGTACAGATATAAGCACACAAGGGAACAAGCAATTCAACTGCTAAGTGCTTATGTTAGAATTTACATTATAGGCCAATTTATTATTAGATTTTGTTTTGATGACTGAATTTATACCAAATACTGTATGAGCCATCAAAATGACGGAGTACCGACTGTATGTCCTGTAACTATAAACATGAAACTACAAAAACGCAGGGACTTTGTACAAGTCGAGACCAAACAAAAGAAAATACAGCAGTGAACTATATATTTGATTGATTGATTTTATTTCAGTGTCATACACAAAAGTGCCCAACAACAGGTACAAGTAACTATACAAGTTAAATTTGGACAATTCAAAGATAAATGCAGTTTTTCCTGTAAATAGTGTATGTATAATCAAATGCTATTATCTTTTAAATAGAAAATCAAATGTCTGTTAAACATGACTGACGTGTTATTGTTCAAAAGTAACAGGTATATGAGTTGAATGTTATCCCAAACCTTACTGTTAAACTGAGTCTGATTGAGACAGGAGCAGAATGGCAGGTCCGTGTAGCTACTTTCAGTCTTTCACCAAGGATCAGTGATATTCTGGTTATGTCTGCCCTTGCAGTGCACTGATTGGGTACAATGCCCTAAAATCTAGTGGCTGAGCACTCAGAAGACAGCCTCTTAATGATAAAATATGCATAAAACACCACCGCACATCATTACGGTTTAGAATAAGGCTTTAATTCACGTTCGATCATTTATACTAACGGCTTGCCATAAAAACGAACCAAATACGCACGTAGGCTAATCGAGGCAGGAGACGGACGATCTGTCCCTGCGTCTGCGTATCCGTCTTCTGCTTCGAGCATAAATGTGCCTTTAAGGTCTTTAAGACAGAAACAACTCAGGGAAGAATAGAAGAAGAGCGGGAAGGGAAAAACTAGAAGAAGAAGAAATACAAGTACAAAAACTGTAGAAATTACACAAGCTTTTGAAATAAGACTAGTGATCATGGCTTGTTGGGTGGTTAGAAACAACTTTATAGTGGTGCATTACTGGGACCTATAGGCTCACTACATTGAAAACCTATCAACATCACTGCGACAGACTGAGGTTTCTTGATCATCACATTTCTGCAGTGCATCTAAACATCAGATCTGATTATTAAAATTGTTATTACTCACAATAATCATAGTTTTATGGTCATTGTAGGTGCCACAGCCATATGCATCATCGCTATACTTTTAAGTGACTTCAGTAGATGTAAATTAATGGTAAATTGGTTTTCTTTTGGTGGCTGGAGAAGAAGAGGGTGGGAGAGCGCACGGTTTCCTGACCGTGCTTCTTTGGGTAATGTGTCAGCAACAAATCCAACAGTGGATATATGTAAATTTTTTACATCTGTGCATTGTTTTATAAATAAATCTACAAACATATTTTTTGGAACACGTGTCAGCCATAAGCTCCGGATTTAGACAGTTTTAATGGAACTCCTACAGTCATCATGTAAACAGGCAATATTTCAATATTGTAAATATTTCACTTTCAAAATGTGTTCCTTTATGAAAGAACACATTATATAGCCTGTTCCTATTATGAATATTAAATTTTGTGACTATTTTCAATGAATAATGAACACTGCCTGAATTTTCTGGAGAAAAGACGAAAGATGTTAATAATAATTGTTCCGTAAAATATATTTTACCAGAAATTTCTTTTTGAATAAATGATTTCTACAGAATAATTAACAATAATTAAATAATTGTTACTGAATCCTCTTCGTTTGTACATAAAAATGTTGCCAATCTCATTTTGGGCAGTGAACATTGCAGAACTCCATTTCCCATGAGCACCAACATTACGCAAGCAGTAAACAACTTCCGGAAGAAAACTTTCAAAATAACATCAAAGCTATTTCCATCTCCTCCAAAGATCGATGAAAACTTAATTCAGTACCTTCATTTTGAAATCAGGGTCATTCCTCCGTGTTTCGTCGATCCCTGGCGGAGCCACCGAGCGCCTCCGACCTAACGACGGTGTTACCGTATGACCCTCCTGGCAGGTACAGTCCGCTGCGATGAAGCTCCGTTTGGCCGGAGCTGTCCTGCTGTCGGCGGCCGCCTATTACGTCTACCTGCCGCTACCGAGCGGCGTGTGCGAGCCGTGGAAACTGATGCTGCTGGATGCGCTTTTCCGGAGCTTCACGAAGGCGGTGAGAGTTCAGAGATGCGCTGACATGAGAGCAGAGCCGGGCAGGTTGATATGAGACAGAGCTGCCAGATATCAGAAAGACAGACGATAACAGAACATAAATCGCAGATAACAGCAACATCACGTTATTGGAGTGCATGTAATTTACTGTTTAAGCCTATTATATCACCACTACACTGTACTATACTGTATTAAACTGTGTGGTGGTGAAAGCTTTCACGCTGTTCACTTTATTTAAGGTCGTTTTACAACTGTAAAAATAATTGTTTTACCATTTCTGCATTGAAAGAGGGGCCTATATTGATATTACTACGCGAATATTACCACGAGTCCTCCCTGAAGGTAAATATCCCTGTGGACGTTGTATTATTACATTATCACTCCTCATGCATTATAATGAAAAGGATTTTACTTAAGTATGCAAGGTACAGTTCATTTTTAATTATTTATCGATTGATTCAATTATTTACTTGCTCTTTACTTAGTCAGATACAGATGCAGTTGTGGGTGCATTAAAAGAAAACTTCAGTTTATCTAAAAAGCCACAGGGGGTGAAAAAGGGCAGGGACTGTTGATTATTTGGTTTGGAAGAAATTGATTAACAGCAAGAAACCCAGTCATGTGTTTTCTAAATGATCAAAATACAGTTTCAACCGTAACTGCACAAAATACTGGGATTCTTCTTTTTTTTTTTCTTCTTTTAAGTCAAGTCAGTTTTATTCACACAGCACATTAGTATTATTTGCAGTTTTAATAATGTATTTATTAAAAAGATATATATAAATATTTATTGTACCTAACATAATTTCCCCTTTGAAATGATAATTAAAAAAGCTGAAGAGGACTGAAGTAAAATGGAAGAATAGAAGCATAGAATATTATAATAGTAATTAATTTAAAATAAAGCATTACATCTTATGAGTTTATATGTACAAAATATCAATTTGTAAAAGCAACTAAAGCTAAAGTCAGATAGAAGCAGTGCAGTGAAAAGGGATGGGTAGGCTACCTACAGCAGGGCTTTTTGAATCTTTAGTCACCCCTCATTTATATATTCCATGAAAACAGGAAGTAAGCGTAGAAAAGTATTTAAATTTGCAAGCATAAATGGATATGCAGAATAAAAGGTAAAAACTGAGTTTTGGACCATTCAAATGAACTCTAAAGTCAATATTTAGTCTGAGCACCTTCATTCATCAACACAGCCTGAGCCCGTATAGACAAGTTTTATAGTCATTTCTCTAAGTAGTGTTCAGGTATAGTTCTCCAGGCTTCTTGAAGGGCATTTCCTTTTGTCCCATTTTCTGTCGAGATGATCCCACACTGCTTCTTGGCAGCCACCCAACAATGGAGACCATTTCTGATGAGGCTTTGGCTAACAGTTCATGGACCAACTGAAAGTCAAGATGCATCTCTCAGGTCCTGTGTCAGGTCTTTGCCGGATTTTTTTCTTATATTGTAAGGACACCACTTTTAGAAACTGTTTATCTCCTGTAGATAGTTTTTTTTTTAGGCCTAACACTTTTGTCCTTCACTCGTCCAGCTTACTCAAATATTTCAAGGACATGCTGAAATATTCCACATTTTCCATAATAGCTCTTTGGGAATCACAATATTATTTTGTCTTTCAGATTTACGTATTTTGTGGTATTTTGCACAGATGTAACTAAAGAAAGGCTGCCAGTAACAAAATTCCTGAAATGGACTCTTTGCGAAGTTGTCTATTTTGTGTAGACGCAACACTGGTTCATCTCCTGGTTTCGTTGGGTGCTTTTTTAAATGTTTGTATGATTCATTGGTCAGGGTTAAGTAGCCTAACAAACAAGCAAACAGGGAAAAAAAAACATTTATTTATTTATTTTAAAATGGTCAAGTACAAGGATTGTACTGAACCAGAATGAAAGACCTTCAAAAAGCTGGGACAATATATTGCTCAAAACCACATTAAAAGATTTCAAGAAAGTTTGGCTGCTTGGAAGCAAAACATAAAAAAGACAGCCTTAAGACTTTTCCATCATATTTCATAATAATTAAATGCATTCCCCTCCTGACTATCAGACAGCCCTACTCCTTATTAAACTTTAATCTGAATTCTTACAAAGAGTTGAAATGGAGGCAGCTTTAACTCAATTAGCATTTTCAACAGATCCTAGAAGAAACAAAAGGCAAGTGACCAGAATAACTTGTAGAACGGCTTTGATCCTGCAGCCCAGTGGCCTTTAACCTGTGGTGCTTTGATAGGACTGCACATGACACGGCTGCAACTCTTGTGAAACGTTAACTGCTCACAGCAACCGTTGACACACTCATGTCTTTTAATCTCATGGATCAGCGCAGAACAGCACGTTGTCACGCCTTGTTCTGTGTTTCCAGTGTGGCAAGGTGTTTCTTTGTTATTGTTATTTTCTTGTAATGAAAATAATGAGAAGAAGAAGAAGAAAAGGGGGAACGTTTAGGTTGGGCTTTGAAATAATGAAAGTTTCACATGAAGCTGCTGAGCCTGTTTCTTTTGTTTGTATATTGCAGCAAACCTGTCACCTCTCATTAAACGCAAAATCAATTAAACCAATAAAAATGTTTATGTTTCCAGAGTGAAGTGGCTCACACGTTGGGCGTGTGTCACCGTGTCCACTTGTTGAACCAAGTGGTGTCCTGGGTGGAGGTGGTGGAAGCTCGCTCCTGCTCTGCCGTGCATGTGACAGACTCCCCTCTAGGAGGCGTGCCCACCCGTGTGTTTCAACCAAAGGGTGGGAAGAAGCTGAAAAGAGGAGTGCTTTATTTCCACGGTGGAGGCTGGGCACTCGGCAGCGGACGTGAGTGTTGAATTCGATTTTTCACACACAAATATTTAAGTTTCTTTCTGGCAACCTTACATTTTTCTGCACTGAAGAAAACATTTTCCCACCAGAAATAAGCATGCACAGAGGGTAGGACCCAAATGCAGGACAACAAGGTGGGGAAGCATAAGCAGGTGGATGTAGAGACTGAGATGGTTTAATTAAACTAAAAGCGCCTCAACATCGGGATAAACAAGTATATGAACCAAACACAAGATGTACAGATAGACTGCACAAGGGAAAACCGCTACAAGAAGACAAGGATCTGGCAAAGGAAACCATGGAGTATTTATATTGAGGAACTAACAACGAATGAGAAGCAGGTTTGACAGGAGAGCTGGAAATAAAAGCTAACTAGAACACAGAAGAGACAGATGGACGCCTGTTACATACTCTTTGTTCTTGTTTTCGAGGCCCTGGTTTGGGAGTTCTTCCACCTTGTTCTCGATTCATTAGCCCAGCAGAACTTTCTTCTTGTGGGGCTCCGAGAAGTATTGTGTGATTGGTCGGACTTTTGAGGTGGGCGTGGTTAACACGGAAAAGCGTGAAGGAAAACGGTTGTCGCTAACGCATTTCTGCTGATGCGAGGGAGAATGGAAAGTTTTAATGAACAGCTGATTGAGGTGGTGAGAAAGCACGAGAGTTTATGGCATCGCATGTGGCGTTTAAGGACACGGACGCCACCGCGTGCACAGCCCCGCCCTGTCACGGACAGTTTCTAGTTAAATAACTGGGTCCATTTTTTTCCCGCCCCATCGCGGATGAAGCTTCTGGTGGAGTATGAGTTATACAGACCAAAACTTTTCTCTTGTTCTCGTGGCCTTGAGAACAAGAACAAAATGATCACTTTTTGCGGAGTATGTAAAGATCTTAAAGAAACAAGACTACAAACAAATCAAGAACTAAACTAAAAACAGAAGTAAATCTTACAGATCTGACAGAACCATGATTATAGACCCTGAATCAGTTTAAGGCTTTTTGTTCCACCTGCCCTCAATGATTTTTATTTTAAATTCACATTTTTAAGTTCTTAAATGTTGCAAATAAAATACCTCATTACTAAAACACGAGTCAATACTGTGAGAAAATATCGTCATCAAACAAGTAAGATGAATAAAATCAACAGAAAAGAACAAAATAAACTACGTTTCACAGTCAATATGACTAGTTAAGTAGATGAGTATTTTTGATTTGAGATAAATTTTTCTTAACAGAAATATTTTGCCCTGGTCAGGGGGTACTTGTTTGAAATAAATATTTCAAATGGGGTGGAATCCAAAAAAAAGTATGAGAAAAGTTTGAAACTATGTTTGGTTTTATGCTTTCATCAGCGAGATTCTCACAGTAAATACTGTATTCTAGCTGAGTCCTGCCCTTAGATTAATGATGAAATGAACAATATATAGACTTCTTATTTTTTCTTTTAAATAAGGGCAATATGTGGACATTAATCACAATGGCTCTGAACCTTCCAACCCTTGTGGACCCCTGTGATCTTTTGGGGACCCCCTTGGGGGGGGTTCTGACATGGAAAAGATATTATTTATTATTAGGTAATGGTAGCCAGTAATGGCACTTCAATAGTAAAGGTTAACAGTAAATGCACAAGATACAGTTGTTTTTGCCTCTCCGGGGTAGATTCAAAACATCCAGGGCTGATGCTCTGGGAACATTGTCTGCTGTAAAGTACAAAATAGAATCAAAAGATTTTGAGAATATTTCTGCATTTACACGACGACGCTGAGACAATAAAATGCAAAAGTTATAGTCTTTCATTTATACAGTAACGGAGTTTAGGGATGAAAGCGCAGAGGTTTGAGAACGGGCTCCGGAGAGAAATTTTCTTGAAAGACGAGCTAAATTCTCCTCATATAAATGTGAACCGGAATCTTTTGGTGACGATGATGTCTGTCAAGGCTTGCACGCCCATGTACAAAACTTTTTTGCATGGTTTAAGAGGTTTTGCAGGACAGTATGTTCTTGTTACACAATGTCAGTTACAGTCACAGAGTTTTCTTCCTTCACAGGAATGCGCTCCTACGACCTTCTGTGTCGGAAAATGTCGGAGGATCTGGATGCTGTCATCATGTCTGTCGAGTGAGTTTTTGGGTATCCCAACAAATGGATTAAATCTAAAAATAAATGTTAGAGTGAAGTTTGATTTATTGGATGCTGTTTGTTACATACGGTTAAAAAACAAAAACTCACTGTTCCCTCTTGAAGTGTTAAAAGCAGTGAGACTGGTGGTTGTCATCCTTATCCATCTGACTTTGTGAATTGATTTTATCGTAGAAGAGTTGGGAATCTATCTCTAACTTTAAAAACAAGCCTTTTTTATGCTGATCTTCATGGTGCATTTGTGACCTTGGAAACTGCTTTTTGGCAAACAAGGAGTTTGTTCAGTTGTCATGGACACACAACGACAGCAGGGGGATGTGGTTAAAGTAAGTGGACCATGTGATGAAAGGATTTCTGTCCAGAAGCTCAAATATAGATGAGAAAATTCTCAAAGGTCATCCTTTTGTATCAACTCAACATTCATTTAAACTTTTTCTACTATTAAAGTTCTATATTAATGCTGCTATTGCTTTAATTTTCTGTCGCTATAGTTACCGTCTTGCTCCAGAGGCAGTATTCCCAGACCAGTACCACGATGCTTTAGCGGCATCGCGGGCCTTCCTGTCGGCCGAGGTTTTACAACGCTACAGCATCGATCCAGAGAGAGTTTGTGTGTCTGGAGACAGCGCCGGGGGAAACCTGGCTGCTGCCGTGGCGCAGGAGGTAGACAAACACACACAAACATGTCAGAGTAGCATTTGTACCATCACTTTGAGAAATACTTGATCACTTAAATGCATAAAGGGAGGTATTTTCAAGCAGTCACTCCAAGGTTGTGGTAAATCAGCTGTGTGGTTGCTACTGTGTCCATGGGAGAAGACAGTAAATGCATTAGTATGCTGTTTGGGGACCTGTTCACCCTGCAAGCCAGTCTTTTTAGCTGTTGTTCATCTTTTTAAGATGGTCAACTAGCTTGTATGAAGTGGTTACAGATTCAGATTCTGGATGCAAAATTCAATAACTCAAAGAAAAAAAAAAGAAAAGGTAAGTACACACAGATGATCAGAATCACTCTGATCTGCAGCCTGATATATAAAACAGTGAATATTTAATGTTTTTGAATTTGAACTTTTTACTATTGGACCGTTTAAGCAAAATCCAACCTTTTTAAAAATGGATAACCATCTGCATGACAAGCAATTCAATTCAATTCATCTTTATTCCGGAGTCATGGTCCATTTAAAAAAACAACAACAACTAAAAACCAGAGACAAGACACACAATAAATGGATTATATAAGCATTCTAAAAAGACAACCATACCAATGTCTCCACAGGTCAGGCTGATAACGTGTTGCACTTAATGTTGTATTTGTGAGAGACACAATTAATTGATTTTCCGACCTATTAAGCCTACATATGAAACTATACATTAGAGTTTGAAGCACAGCCTGAGTGTGTTCACTCTGGCATTTACAAACATTTCAGCAAAAGAGATGTCAAAATGTATGTAACAGGATTTTAAGAAATGTTTTTATGAGTTGGGTCTAGTTGTGGAGAGGTCTCAGAAACTCATGCATTAAATATGAGAGAAATAAATTCTCTTTCTGTACTTAAGTTTTTACATATCAGGACACAATGAAAAATATTAACAACAATCAATAGATAATTACTCATTGTAATATGTCATGTTGTTGTCTGTCTGAGGTTGTATTTACTTTGTTTTCAGGCCCTCTGTTTTATCTCATCATATGTTAAACCTAAGAACTGAAAGGTGTATTTAATTTTTCTTATAAATGCATGAATCAAAAATCCTGTGCTGTTTCAGTTTAGTTTGTTTCAGACTCCTCGAGATGAATCTTAATCTTAGACTCCACTTTGTCCACAGCTGGGCTCAGATGAAACTCTAAAGGCAAAGTTCAAGGCCCAGGCATTGATCTACCCTGTGCTTCAGGCGCTTGACTTCTACACCCCATCCTACCAGCAGAACCAGGCTGTGCCCATCCTCTACAGGCCCATCATGGCTCGTTTCTGGCTGCAGTACCTGGGTGCCGACCCCTCCCTGGAGCCCATCCTGCTGGCTAACAACCACAGTTCTCTGGACCAGCCGGGAATCGGTGCTACAACCCGCTCCAAGCTGAACTGGACTGCTTTGCTGCCGGCTGAGCGCAAGAAGCGCTTCCAGCCAGTTTTTAAAGATACAGGATCAGCAGGCGTGGTGGCCAAGGTACCGGCGCTGATGGACGCGAGGGCGGCACCGCTCCTGGCAGAGCAGGGGACTCTGGGTCGGACACCAAAAGCGTATGTAATGACTTGTGAGTTTGATGTTCTGAGGGATGACGGGCTGATGTACGCCAGACGCCTGCAGGATGCCGGCGTTGTAGTGACCAGTGACCATTATGAGGACGGTTTCCATGGCTGCATGGTGTTTGCATACCTGCCGATGATGTCGAATGTAGGACGGAGGAGCATGAACAACTACATCCACTGGCTGGACCAGAATCTGTAAACAAACCAGCCACTGTGCTTTGCAGCAGAAATCTGGGAGCTCTTTAGGTATAAAAAAGAAAAAAGGAAAAGAGCCATGTGTGAGCAGAACATCACATCTTTAACATAACAGGTTTGATCCACTGTGTTGATGCTGCTTTTAAAAGGAGCATGAACACATCATGAAGGTTAAAATCACTGGACATAATTATTTAATTCAAATCGAGGTGGAAGCTTGTCTTTAAACCAAAACCTCCTCGTTTGTTGGAACCAAAGAAAGAGATGTTTAGTAAGAGAAACATTATCCAGCTCAAACTTTTACAGTATATTTAATGCTTATTATTTTTTTCTGCTATTATTTATTGAAAGAAAATGAAAGAGATGAAAGAAAATTTAGGAAAACCGAGACCAAAACAGCTAGCTGAATCTACACTGGACTTCAAAATGTTCTAAATTAATTAGAAATAATAATAAACAAGGGGACAAATTGCAAGTCATGCACATGAAGTAGCAAATAGGGTGCAATTAGACAGACAATGCAATATAATGTGACCTTCAAATGCAGTGATTACCTCTCTCTAACCACTGTTGGGGATCCTTAAAAAGCTTCAGTCTTAACATGATAACAGAACAGGGAATACCAAGTTTTGTTTGCTGGTTTAGTATTAAATCAGCAAGTCAGGGCAGCGTCATGTGCTGCTCTTTAATCGATACAAAACAAAGCTTTCCATGTCAGGTTTCAATTTACTAAACGTAAGTAAAACTGTTACTGCATCTATCAGATTCACAGGATTGACGTGATGAAGCAGTGTGTTTAACGGCAATCTCATCTTTTTCCTAAATTGATCAGATAGCAATTGAAAGAGTGAAATGACTTAGTCCATCTCTCATGAAGACGCCAAATGGCACATTGTGCATTTCTCCAAAACATTAGGGGCTTGACAAAGCGCTACTATTTGACTCCTTGGGAATGAGGAAGTCTTCAGGAAATGTTTTGTTACAAAGCTGCAGAATTTATAGTCCAAACAAATCGTCTTCGTTAGATTACAAAGGAAATGACCCCTGAAGTATCCAAGTGACTGCCTTGATAAGACCTAGTCAAAATCACCAAATTTTAAAGAGGGAAGCTACAATACTTTCCTCATTATCACCTTCAGCATATGAAACACTGGACCATCATCTATGTGAGAAAGAACATAATTCAGTCCCACAATTCATGCGGCCACAACATTAAAGGAGACACTTGATTGTTTTCATATAGTTGTGCAAACTGGACCTTATGTAAAGAAATTTAAGGTCAGGAGTTTGAATTTGAGAACCCAATGCTGCCATCCCTGAAACAGTGATAAGAATGTATTGGGTGAAATATTTAATGTGCTTTTTGAGGAGTGTTTTTTTAAAATATGGTCGGATTCTTATGAATCCTTCCCTTTTTTTATTTATTTAATTTTTTCCCCCAGCAGAGTCCATGAAAGGATTTCAGGCAAATAAGGATAACGGTCATTTTTTCCAAATATTTGAGCAGAAATAATCTCAGTGACCTTCCGCTGCTTCATCACTTTAATTCTCCTTAGCGCTTTCAAACAGCAGGGGAAAACATTACAAAGTGCATAATTTCCACCATATTTGTTTTCAGAGCTCTTTTAAAAAAGAAAGAAGTCCCTTTGAAGAAACTCTTTGCTGACAAGTGTAGAGCTGCACTGTAGTAATTATGGCATCTCTGCAGTGCAGGATTAGCGGTAGCAGCAGTCACAATGCTCGCTTCTTTTTTGTTCAGCTGTGGGTTCGTGCAGTGGATCAACTTGCACTAAAATGTCACAAAGGTTGAATCTGCATTCAGTAAAGAGGGAGTGATCTTTTGGACAGAGCCCAAGGAAGTCTCACTGGTGGAAAAAAAAAACTAACCTGCATACTTTAAAGAATAGTTCATGATTAGACTTTTGGCTATAAAAAAAAGTTAAATAATTCACTGCAAGATATTCTGACTTGGACAAGGGAACACCACAGCATTTCCTTTGTTACTGTCATTTATCAGGACTTCATGTTGATTATTTCTTACTTTACTCTGTTGGAGCTTGATAAATAGCCTCATCTGTTATTTCAACTTCCTGCCACCACAAGCTGTTTGTGAAAATTTCAGTTGAGGAAAATTCAGGGGAAAGCGTAACACTGAAACCTCTATTCTTAAATGGGATTTATTGTAGAACCAAATTGTTTTTCATCTGTCAGTTTTATTTTTACTGACACACCTAAACGGTGTGCTCACACATGCATTACTGTGCAAGTCTTGATTCCAGCCCTCATTTCTTTATATTTTGCTT
>JBBBVU010000019.1:6504737-6517309 GCA_037177055.1 Atherinosoma microstoma
TTAATGCTTTCTGCACCCCGCTGTAATGTTTCTAATGTTTGTATGTAAAGCACTTTGAATTGTCCTGTACATGAAATTTGCTATACAAATCACTGGTGTACTCAAATGTAAATTGCTTTGGATAAAAGTGTCTGCTATGTGGTAGAATGGGAGATTCTCATCATGGATGTGCAGCCCAAAAAAATCTGACAACAGTTGTAACTATTTGTTGCCATTAAAACATTTTAAATGGTTTCAAAACAGTATTCTGAATAAACTTTGACGTATACCTGTATATGTGATATTCTATCATTATTTGTCTCTTTAATCAAAACTATAGTGAAATTAGTAAAAGATTTCTGCTTTTTTTAACTCAAAATTTATCAAAAAAATCAGGTGAGTGAGGTTTATCGTACCATAAACTCCAAAAAATAAGTGTATAATTTATTTTCATGTATTCACTAATGAGGTAAAATAAAAATATTTGGCAATCTTTTTGTACCTCATGTTTATGAGCAGTCAAACAGATCAGGTCAATTTGACCTGTTGATGCTCTTTGACTCGACCTTTTCAGCTTTCTGCTGTGATTTGATCTGATGCTTCAGAGCAGAGCCTTTTTCCTTGATGAAACCGATCATCTCATTGATGAACGCCTCACTGTCCTTCACTCCTTTAGCAGCAGATTCTTTGATTGCCACCACCTTGCTGAAGAACTTTCACTTCCTTCTCGCTGATCTGGGTTCTCCTTTGAACTTCTTGCAGACTGACATCATGACATGGTGTTTATCACTAAGGTATAGCTTCAGTAGGAAGTTATTTCTGCAACAAGGGCAGCTGTAAGTTCCCTTTTGATCCTCTTCATTCCAGTGACTGTCAATGCACTTCATACAGAAGCTGTGGCCATAGGGAATAGGTACTGGATCCGAGATTCAGACAGACTGAACAGCAAAGTTTTCCATGTTCCATCTTTTGTCCGTGCTGCTCCATTCTGCCTCTCAACGAACGTGAATGGCAGAAACTTTTACTGAAAAGGAAGAAGACGTTAGTATCAGGTCATGCTTCATTCCATGGAAAGGTGAGGCTTAACCCTCTGATGCGTGAATTATTACAAAGCAGTGCCATTATTTTTTACAAATTTTTTCTTCTGCAGTTATGTATGGTGATGCTTTTCTGAACCTAATTGAGTCATTTTGGTTCAAAATAAGTAAACAGCTCCTGAAGTACAGTATATAAAAGTTCTATAAAGATTTCACATCAACAGAAATTTAAAGTTTAGCTGAATGTGACCTTCTGGTGCAGTCATGTGATTCATTCCTCCACTACCCCTCCAACCTCCAAAATGTGGAATTAATTAAACTATGTTGAGGACTGCATTAGAAGTCCAGAAACAGATCCAGAAGAGTACTCTGAATCTGTATTCAGTAGTGTGGGTCACCAAAAGCAGATCTGGCCATGATAATGCACAACTACTGAAATTATGAAAAGAAAAAAAAGCTCTAGAGGGCAGAACTACATTCATTTCCCCCCTCTTTTTATTAACAGGCTGTAAACATGTTTGTCAATTGTAAAGTTGAGACTTTTAAGATGCAATCTATGGACAGTACACTAATAATGCTTTTGGAAAAAACCTTTACTGACTGAGAGGGGGCCTGTAGCTTTCAACACTTCTCTGATGGCTTCAATTTTCATAGTTTGTTGTTGGTGCAGTTATGAGCCTCTGTTGAAGTTTCTTGGACTACTGTGCCTTTTGAAAAGGATGAGTCTAAGAAATACTAAATGATAGTTTTTAAGAAAATAAATAAATCAACTTTAAGATATTCTTAAGTAGTTCTTAACTAAATGCACTGGTGGACCTCTGAGAAACAAAAACATTATTAAGGACCCATGAGTAGTCAGCTGTGTTTAGTGGTTATTACAAAGTGATGGAGTATGTATAGTTGTGGGGTGGAGTAGCTAATGTTATGCTCAGGTCAGGAACCTCCTTTTTGGTTTTAGTATCCCTGCCTCTGAGTCTCATTTTCAGTGATTTCCACTTTAAGCTCTAAAGGAAATTATGAAAAATTTCTAAAGTATTTCATGCAACTTTTCACTGTTCAGACCAATTCAAATTAAACCCAGTAAATATGACAAAATGAGAACATCAATTGAATAAAATGCCCAGTGGTAGTGTGAACGTATATTTAGTGTGCGTGTGTGTGACCCTGCAGAGGCCTGGCTTCCTCTCTGAACCCGGAGCTGCTCGTTAATCACGGTTGTGCAGATTATCATTTCTAAGAAAAACAGAGCTGCCGCGAGAGAAAACAAACCGGTGAGAGTGTGAAAGGAAAGCTGCAGCAGCAAAGAATTCATGAGGGAGAATGTTATCGCTGCGACTAAAGGTCATATTGTTCACCTCTTCCTGACAGGCTGAGAGAAAGAGGGAGGGAGGACAGAGAGAGATTGGTAGGAGGAAGAGAAAGCCACAATGCGGCCTCGCACTGCACAATGACACATTCAGTATGCAGATACACACAAATAAATGTGAAATATGTAGCCAAAAGTACAACAAAATCCCACCTTAATATGTTGAGCTATGTCACCCCTCTGCAGGCTTTCTACCAGATTTTAAAGTTCCCATGAAACCAAATTTATTGTTTAAGAGTATAGTTATGAAATATTTTTCACCACATGTTACCTTTACAGCAATATCTTACCCAACAATGACCAAAAAAAACTAACTTTCTGAAGGGATTCATAAAATTATTTGAAAGCTTTTTATATCCAGAAAAACTCAAATAACACAAATGACTCATCTTGTACTTGGAGACTTTACCAAATAAACATCCATTGAAAATGTCTCATGAATTTGCTAGTGTCTATTTTTTGCAGTAAATGGTTAAAAATGCAGAAGCAGAAATTTACCATGTTTAAAGGGGAACTTAAAGAAACAGTAGCAGGGATTCAGTGTATTTCATTCAACTTCCCCAATTCACAAATTGAATTTGTGCACAAAAACAATGAAAATGGGACATTAAAGCTCTAAAATAATTTTACATTTGGCTGAGATTAATATGTTCATGTATCTGTTAAACCAAAAGGTGACAAAGTGTATTGGAAACATGATGAGAGAAACATTTTTTCAGCCACATAAGCATGGTGTCTGTCCATGAGAGAGCTGGTTCTGATTGGCTTTTCATCATTGTTGGACAATTCATGATTTCAACCACTTAGGGCCAGATCTATCAAGATCCCAATTTGCGTGTAGTAATTTGCCTTTGCAACCTAGAATTTTGTGCGTGGGGGTGGACCACGGTTTGCGGGTGATTTACTAAGATTGCTTGCGCAAATATTGGCAGGTGCAAACATGTTGGAAACACCATTTTCAAATGAAAGTTTTGCGTGTTTCGTGGTTTGCAGTGCGGTGAGTTTGGACAGAAAAAAGCACAAAATGAAAATGACCCGGTGAAGATGGAGATATTAGTGGAAGAGACAAAAAATGGAAAAATGGAAAAATGAAAAAAAAAGAATCTAAATAATATTAAATGAAAATAATACAACAATTATCCCTACAGAGCCTCAGAAGCTACTTGTTTATGAGGACATGGATAAGGAGTTACTGCGTGTGCCAACATGGTCTGACATCTATTACAAGGTGACACTGCAATGAGGTGGGATACCTCGGCCACGGCAGAGCTGTATCTGGAGTAGCGAGAGGGATCACTGGTGGGGTTCAGGTGGTGATGGGGCTCCCAATATCAGCAGGTCTCAAACGACTTGGAGATGTGAAAAGCGCACAGGAGGTAGAGGAAGGACAGCTGAAAGGACAGCTCGCTCCATTGAGCTAAGTGGTGAATCTTCTGTTTGGTTGAATTGTGGTGTTTCTTTGATGTGTTGATTTTTATTATATTTACGAATGAAAACGAAATGCGCTGCCTCCACCCATCATCAGAAAATACTGTAAACCAGACTGCACTCCTGCAGAAGGCTCCTTCCGCTCTCATCTAGAAGGTGCAGCTAGTTTGCACCTGATTTTCAAAAGTGTTAAATATAGGCGCAGAAACCGCAACTGCACTTTTAGTATATCACATTGCGTGTGAAAGGCTGATTTATTTACATCTTCTCCCCCCAGTATTTTGCATGTTCTGGCAGATACGCCAAGAATGCATATTCATTCAAAGCAGAGGTGCAAAACAGAGTGTGTGTGTTATTTTGGGTGTGTAATTAGACACAATCCTTAGCGTGTCCCTTCAGTAAATCAGCTGCAACATTTTTGCGTGTTCTGTTAATTTTGCATACGTTTTAACACGTGCAAACCTTTGATAGATCCGGCCCTTAGTGTAGCTTTGCCTTATATGTTGTCCCTGTATTTTAAGATTTTATTCCACAGTTAACAGGCCAAGTGTTGTCTGTTCCACTCAACAACAAAGGTCTCACTAACTGTATCCTTGAACCGCAAACATGTGGTGACTAAACAATTGCGTGATAAAAAGCATTTTTAAAATCCCTTAAATAAACTAAAGCCCCTTCAGCCAAAGATTGGATGTGTTAAAGTGCTTTTTTTTGCCCGGAGGCTGGCAACGCGAGGAGACCCAGTAGAGTGTTTTCGTCAGTACTGGTTCTTTGTGTTGGTTTGGCTTCTGCTGCAGAAGCAAAATACAACAAGCAGATCTAAACTCTTCCTCACATTACTGCACGAAACAAATCTAGCATACTTAGTATTGTTTTACACTCTTCTTCTGCAGAGGTTTTTTGACAACAGACTGGAGAATTAGGACCACAAAAAGGGATAAAAACTATATTGATTCCAGACTTTGAGCAAATATTGATTACATTTGCATTTCCCTTCACAGGAACTTGTGTGATCAAATGTCGCTCATTGTCGATATTCTAGTTTATTCCAAAAAGTCTGGGATCACATGGGGAACATTTTAAACATTTTAAATCCATAACTAGACAATTTTATACTTTATAAACAATGACAGTGAAGAAACAGTCACAAGCTTGAAGTGAATTACCTAAAAATTTCAAAGAACACTTACTTTTTGATGAACTCTGTAACTGTGAAGATGAAGCTTCACCTAATTTAAGGTAAACAACATTCTATAGGGGCTAATTTACATAACTAACAATTTTTACCTGCACATTGGATCAGTTTTGACACGGCTCATGCGACATGGCATATGTCAAATTTTCTTTCTACAGCCTTCACAGAAGTATAAAGTCTCAGAGTTGTTTCATATTAAAACCAAACCAGCTGCTATGTGCAATGACCATGATAAAAAGAGGATAAAAACATTAACATTGTATTTCATATTCATATGATTTTCATTCTCTGCTTCATTCTCACCATTTGCGCACTACTCTTCTTTGCCCCCACCCTAACCCCAACCATCACAACTGAATGCAAAATCTTCAGCCCAACCTTACTCTAATTATACACTATAGCCTACTACCCTCGGATGGCACTTCAAACTACTGAGGTCCATCGTTTTGGTCCACACAAAGGGAATGATTCACATAAATATACTGGCTCTAAAAATTTAGGATCCTAAAAATAGGAGAAAGAAATTGTTCAAATATAAATCTAAAACCATTTTAAAACACTTACATGTTGAGGCATATAAATACTTTGGGCCTTACCATAACTACCACCTATCAAAACCTACAAAGACCTCATACTAAGATTAAACTGTTGATCATATGAAGACTATTTTTTCTCAAAAGTGAGATTATTCCCTAACATTTGCCCTAACAAAACAAGGTTTAGAAATAGAGCATACAAACGCACAAGCGGGCACATACGCACGTGTTGGTAACTGTCTGTGGAGGGTCTCTCTGAAGGGATTTATGGCCTCCACAGTCGCCTGCTTCCTTCTGAATTTTTGATTCCTGAAATGAAGTGAAGCAAAGAGCAAGTAAGGTTGACCCATCTCTCTCTCTCATGCACACTCACACATATATGCACATGTATGTGTACCTACCATTGACTGTATGTCTCTATGATACTCAGAACAGAGCAGAAACACAAAATACTGACAAAAAGCACGACTGAGCCAAAATAACTTTGGAAAGTCCCCAAAAGTTTCCTGTTTGCTCATTGGTTGTGTCTCTGGTTTCAGTTGTGCCTATTGGTGGCTTGGGTTGTCCCACCTCTCCCTTCCTGAGGTGTGTGGGAGAGTGTGTGCCAGGAATCAGTGATATTGTTCAGCACTGGGTCCTGTGTTCTACTAGCAGAGATAAAATTAATACTGTGGGTGTGTGTTTGTGTATGTCAGGGGGGTGTTTTCCTTGGAATAAACTCAGAGAGGTGGAGTGGGAGGGTGACTTGGAACATATTAATGTTCTTAGTAATTGTTTTTATAAATAATGTGTATATTTACATTAATAATCTATTTCCACAAACTCTGGAATTAAGTTCATGCACACATATTTAGTTTGCCGCATAGGGGGGCCTTCATTGACTCACATTCGTTACCAAAACTAGAGAAGTGTTCAATTAAAATTTGAAGGTTTAGTAAGTTTACATATTATAATTATGAATTGATTGTCTGATGAGTATGAGGGAGAATCTACTAGTTTAAAATCAAAACACTGGTAAAATACAAAAAATTTAAAACATCACGATTTTAACATTTGTTTGTTTTTTCTTATAAGCTCAACCAGTGGTTCCCAATCACGGGTCCCTGACCCCCCAAGGGAGTCCCCAAAGAGTATTGGGGATCTGCAAGGCATTGACTGTTCAGAGCCTGTGTGATTGTTTGAATTAAGGCCATGCCTACACAGTTTATTGTGATTGATAAGCTATTGGAGCCATGGCAATAAATTAGTTCATATCTAAAGTTCCTATCTAACCTGGCAACTTTGATTTTCCTGCACCATTTCATTATAGAAACATGTCTGAGAAATATCACAACGCAGACGACTTGTCCCTATTAAGAAAAAAAGTAAGAAAAATATGTTGATAGTTGCCTTTACTTTGGATTTATCCAAGGATAGGAATCATCCAGAATGTATCATTTGTGGCAAGAAACAAGCTAATGAAAGAATAAAGTTAAGCATGTTTTCAGCACGGGGAGGTCCATGGCCTTTTGGTTGTTGCATGAAAGGGGTCTTCAAATGAAAGTAGATTTGGTAGTAGAGTTAGAAGACATATGAGTGAAACTAGCAGATATCACCATGGATGAGCATTGACAGACTCTAAAACACAAATCCCTATCATCAACTTCATATGTTACTAATATAACAACCAAATCAATCAGCATGCAGAAAGAGGGAAAATCAGGAGAAAGTTTAGCAAAATGTAAATTTTGCAGCATCCATGTTCAAATGTAGTTCAACCCATACCAGAGATTATGTAATATTTGTTTGTCCACATGTCCAAAATTAAGTAATGTCACATTTCATGTTTGAAGTTGTAAGATGGTAACATCTGTGGATGTGGTCTTTAAAGAGTCTTAAACTGTTCCCAAAGTCAGAACTAACACCTACGACGAGGCTTTGCTCCATCACTACAGCCCTCGTCTGAGGAACAGCCTGCCAGAGCACCTTAGGGCTGCAGAGACTACTGATATTATTAAAAAGAGGCTCAAGGCCAGGGGTGGGCAAAGTTGGTCCTGGAGGGCTGCAGTCCTGCAGGTTTTGGATGTTTCCTACTGCAGCACCTGAATCAGATCAATGGTTCAACATGATTGAACAAAACTTGACAACAAGCTGAGGAGAGCCATTTAATTTGAATCAGGTGTATTGGAGCAGGGAAACATCTAAAACCTGCAGGATAGTGGCCCTCAAGGACCAGAGTTTTCCATTCCTGCCCAAGACCTTTTTAGCTTAGCTTATAACTAAATTATTACTTCATTTATGTCTATTTTGTTTCATTCTATGTTATTTATTTATATCTGGACTTAATGGTTTAACATGTAATTATTTATTATAAATACTACTAATTTATGTAGCATTTTCTATTGTGTTTTTATGTTTAGTTTTACCCAGGCACATTGTTTTTATGAACCTATTTATGTACTTTTATACATGTTTCTCTTATTTTTTAGCATTGTTTTCAGTTTTGTTAGATTTTTGTTTTTATCTTTTTTAACCCCAGTGTTGTTGTCATGGAGATCCTTCACACTAGGAGCTATGCACAGGCTTATTGCCATGGTGATTTCCCTTATCTGGGTGGTTTGGGGACCCAGCACTGCAGCCCTATGGTTGCAGTGTGGGCCCCGGCCTGCCCTTATCTGGGCAGTTGTGGTGATGCCCTCTGTTGTCATGGAGATGACTCTTATCCCCAAGATATTGTTTCCTCACCTGGTTCAGCAGCATCAAGTCTTCATGCATTGGAGTTATAAAGTTAGACTTTATTGGTTTATTTAACTTTTATTTATCTTTGAGAGCATACATTTTAGATTTGAGAGTTTAATACTTTGTTTTCATCTTTATATATTGTTCTGTTTTCCCTTAACATCTATGAATTTGATAAAAGATAGACCTATAAAACTGGAAACTCCAATCTAAATCTTTTGTTTATTTATTCAGGAAAACATACAACACCATCAAGGCTGGAGAAGACAACCAGTGCAGCTGACAACTAACCGTAACCATAGTATGGTGAGAGAGTACTGCACAGCATCAGACACTGTTATATAGCAGCAGCTATGCTGTGCAAAAATACAGAGGTTGTGGAAAGAATGCAGAAACACGCAAAAATGAATAAATAATAAGGTGCTGGTAGCAGCAACAGTTTTAAAAAGTACATCATACCCATAAATATATAACGAAGAAATAAATCTGGTGTTTTGTGGGTGAGTGAAAGTTACTTTGTTGTCCAGTCAACTTTCTTTACGTGTGAAGTGATAAGAAAGAAAACAAAATAACTATAACTCTACAAAGTGGAGAGCATTGGCAGTGCCATTTGTGTGACAGTGAAGTAGACTCTTAACTTCTCTAACAATCAGGATGCAAAAGGAACAAGTCTGATCAGAAAGAAAATAAATTTACTGTAAACAGGATGAAAAAGGATGAATTAACGGCATTTTGGCATTAATATTAAAGGCTCTTTTTATTTTATGTTATAATGTGAAGATATTATTGCTGCTATTATTTTATCTACCTTGCCAACAGGCTACATCATCGTACTGTAGCTACAAAGCTATTGTGTGCATTGTGTGTTTGTGAAGTTTAATTCCAGAACTTGTGCATGATCTGATAATCCCAAAAAGATGCTCACAAGGAGAAAACTCTCATCTCATTTTTGTCTACATAATCTCCAATGGGGAGGTTAATTTCATTTATGACTTTTTTGAGAGTTGAAAGTATTTTAAAAATCTATATAATTTCATTGATATGTAGAATTTTCTTTCACATTTTCTGTCAATTCCGTTACGTCACACTTCAGGTGTCATACTTGGAGGATAAAAAAGAAGAAAGATCAGGACCGACACATTGTTAACCAAAAATATAACAAACATGAACTAATTTCAAACAATTTAAAATCCACACAACTGAGAGAAGAGACAAGAAATCGTATGCAGGCACTGGCTCAAGTGGTAGAGCAAGTTGTTCAATAACCTGAAGGTTGGTGGTTTGAATCTTGCCCCCCCCCTTGTCCTTGGACAAGACACTTCACCCTCCCTACCACCAGTGTCATCACCACTGGTGTATGAGTGTTTGGTGGTGGTCAGAGAGGCCATTGGCACACATTAGCAGCCACGTTTCTGTCAGTCTGCCCCGGGGCAGCTGTGGCTACACACAGCTTACCATCACCAAGTATGAATGAATAATTGGATTCACTGTAAGCGTCTTTGGGTATCCTGAAAAGTGCTATATGAATCTAATCCGTTATTATTATTTGCAGATATATGGATCTCACCCCATCACTAGTAAAAAAAATGATGTACTGTTCATAACTTTTCTGTTGCATCAAATATAGATTTGTTTTCATTTTAGCTTTGCTGTGTGTGAACAGGCCTCATCGCATATGAATAGGCCTCATCAAGATGAATTATCTTGTGATATAAGTGCAACTCCTACAGGGTTGGATTCTGCAGAGGTGAAAAATGATCTGGAGTTGAAGGAGAGAGTGAAGATGGGAAGAGATCAGTGATACAGCAGACTGAGGTACCAAAGCAGAGAGAATCCAGAGTAGAATCTGAAGGGGTGAAAAAGGTGAAATCTGTGGAGGTGGGGGGGACCACGTAGGGAATACCTTCCTATTAAAAGAGCCTCCACAAGATGAACAGCAACAAGAATAGCGGCAGCGCGTAGCACGCTGCTCTTCTATACTGCTCCCTGTGTGCACAATAGGAATTCTAGAGCATTTATGTAGTATTTCACATAGATTTATATAACAATTAATTTGACTCATTTTGGTCTGTTGCTCATTTTGCATGATTTTCAAAAACTTATTTTGAAAATTGTTCCAATTTGATCAAATTAAAATATTTATGTAATGTGTTTTGTTAAAAACAACAACAAAAAAAAACAGTTAAAAATAGTTATTGGAAAATATTGAAGACTTTATTTCAGACTATGAACATATATTAAAATATATATTTTTTTAAATGGGTCACAAAGCTTCAAGATAGAAAAAAAAAGTTTCATTACATCTGCTGTCTTGATCTCTCCATGGTGATAATCCATGATGTAAACAAAAATAAAATTAAAGTAAAATAAAAACTTCGGTTAAACAGATTTAAAATAGAATAAAATAAAATAAAATCTGTGGTTAAAAAGATATAAAATAAGATAACAAATGAAATAAAATAATATCTATGGTGTAATGGAATGTTTATTTGTAAACATACAGTCGTCCTAAAAATTATTCATACACTCCCATTAAGGAAGGAAAATAAATCAGCTGTCACTGAAATAAGCTGAAATTGCCGAAAGTCATAATAAAAAAAAATGTCATAAAAATAATGACATTGTTTTTGAATTGGGGTTCAATAGAAATATTTAAAAAAAAACAAGCAAACAAATATTATCAACTCATATATATGACATCACTCATAAACTAATATTTTGTTGAACAATCCTTTGAGGCGATCACTGCAATCAAGTGTTTTCTGTAACTCTCAATCAGACTTCTGCACCTGTTGACAGGTATTTTGACCAACTGCTCATCAGCTACTGTAAGTGCTCTCATTGATCAAGGACCGTTTTGCTTGTTTGTTTTTTATCATTTTTTTCAACTCAGTTAAATTAAAAAACAAAGCCTTTTGTCACTAAATCATAATTTAGCTCATTTCTATACATTATTACTTTTGTCAGTCTCCTGTTATTGGGAGACTATTGTGAATTTGACCTTTTCTTTAAAGATCCTTCATTAAACCCTTTAGGGTTTAAAGACCTGTTTAACCTATATTGATCATGTTTCTGTGAGATGAGGTTGTTCATAAAAGCAGAACAATATGTTTAAGCTGAAGTCCAATGAACGAAAAGGTAAAAAATGTACGAATACATCTGCTGTGTAAGGATCGTAGCACATTTGTATTCTATTCAAAAATACAGGAACAGGCTCTTTCTCCACATTCACATGTTGTCAATCACCAACATTTGGGGAGCTCTAAAACATTCAATGAGAGAACTCTGTATGGAGGTACCTGACACGTGTATATGTGACGCAAAGGGAGCCAAAACAAAGCGTCCATTATGACGAGTGAGAACGTGTTTAATCAGTATATTACTTTGCTAGCTTGCCACCCAATTGAAGCCCAATTGATACTGTGTAAAAGCAGGTCAATGTCAGGTGTTTAACATTGTCTGCTTGCTATTCAGTGCTTTCAGCTACAGCAGGTCCTTTACCAAAGGACTAAATATGTAATCGCCCAAAAGATAGCAAGATTTATATACAAAGATGCAAAGATATGGAGCCATTTGTGTTTAGGAAACTAGAGCCACAATATAAAAATCAAAGTCACACTACAATCTTATAGCACATAGTACAGCTATAAAACATTAGGATGATACAAAAAGATAAGACACTCGATCTACCCGCAGACATACATTATTGGCCACATGTTGACAATCACAGCCCACTGCACATCAGACTCATGGGGCCTTAACAGTTACATTATGTGTGCAAAAAAGCTGGGAGGAATCCTCACAGCTATCTATTCAAGCCTCAACAGCACACCCAATGCCTGCATTTCCCATGAAGTAGTTGTAGCAGTTGGCACAAACTTTGTGATGTTTGATAAATTTGAAGACTTACATGTTTAACTCTTGTATGTTTGAACCTTTTTTTTCCGGAAGAAATATGTCTACTATTTAAGCACCTTCCATTCTCTTTGTTAGCAGTTGTGGCTAATTTAACATTTGTGAGACATGGAAAGCGGACACCATCACATGGCAACACGAATGGAAACAAAGAATGATGATGCTAAATAATACAAATTCAGGACACACATGAGTAAGAACCTAAATGCAAGCAACCCATAGCATTTAAATATCCAAAGCTTTGGTCCCAAATCATTTTTGTCCATAATGCATTTGCAAAGAGGTAATCAATACAAGAAGTGGGTTTTTTTGTGCTTTTTTTCCCCTTTTTTCTTTCTTTCTTTCTTTCTTTCTTTCTTTCTTTCTTTCTTTCTTTCTTTCTTTCTTTCTTTCTTTCTTTC
>JBBBVU010000019.1:6531932-6543523 GCA_037177055.1 Atherinosoma microstoma
TATAAGAGTAAAGTTTGTCTTTATACATGTCATAATGAACCTGCAGATTTGTTTTTCTCCATCTGCGCTCAGCTTTCTCAACATTCTCTTTTGTCATTTTTCACTAGTGCAGCAATCATTTATCTGATCAAAGTTACATGGATTCAAGGACAGGAGGGATAGCCTAGGGAGAAATTGGCCACCCCTAAAATCTGACTGATCGTATCATGTTTGCTTTTTTTTAAATTGTACTTTATGTTTTAATGACCACCTTAGCTGTGATAATCACTTGATTGTTTCCCAAAATCCAGACCTTTTCTTAAAAATAATTCATTTACACACCCTTGTCCTAGTCTGTGCCCCTTTTAGAAAGAGCTTTGCAACCTACAAAAGATAGTAACCTATCATATCAGATTGGTAAAATCTCTTTGAATCACATAGAATTGGAGGAAAGTTCTATGACTATTGTCCTTCCTCTTCTTTTTCTGTCCATTGATAGCAAGTATTGATCTGAAGCTGTCTCCTACCTACGCCTGCATCTCCCATTTTGTCCTGTGATGTTTACCATCTTGAGCCTTTCCCGTCCATTTGGATCTTCTCAATGAACATTTGCACTCCTTAAATCCATTTCTCCACAACACCTCTGGGCCACTCACTTCCCCAGGGTGAGCTGAGCCCTGCTGTCATCATCTTCCCTCCGTTTGCAATGCAGCTGAAATCTTCCCTGTCTTATCTGCAGAGTCTGAAGAGGCCTAAAACACCAAGCAGAAAGACAAGATTTAAAGCTCACTCATGGAGGCATTCATCCAGCATAGATAAACAACTCAGTGTAAAAATGCCTGATTCCATTCGGCACTTCTTTAAAAAAAAGAGGCGGCAACTTACTATACACCAAAAACCTTTAGAGAAATAAGAACCCTGTTTTTAAAATTTAATGTGTTGAAAACTTGGTTTCAAAGCAGCCAGGCAGTTCTTTTCCAGGTTCTTTCTGTCAGTCAAATTTTGTGTGCAATATTGTGCAATTCACCTTCAATTTTTCCATGGATGAAAGCTGACTTTGTGCATGTGGCAATGACTGTTCATGCTACCTTTGTCTCTGCTCAATGAAAAAGGTAGAAGTCTGCTTTAAATGGTACGTAAAGAAACTCTTCAATGGTACCAAAAGATTTTTCTTTGCAAAGACACACCGAGCATCCAATATGACAGCTTCTCTGTGCCACCAGGGAGCCAAGCACTATCCAGAGATTTATCAGCTATCAATAAACTAATATTAAAAAGATAACCTTAACTGCTGTCTTAAAGCATCATTATAGTAGTGAGATAACCTGAACAGGATTAGGGTGGTTTATAAAATGAAAAGATGGGCTGACCATATAAAAATAAAGTTAGGGAGAAAAAAATAACCTGGTGCAGATGTACAAAAAGACGGCCAAAGACAATGTTATCACAGAAAGGGGCAAACAAGATAAAGTGTATGAGCAAGACACAGGACAGGAATAAAAATGAGCCCTGTTTTTGCTGTTAGAGAGAGTTCAGAGAAAACACAGGATTACATATAGTTGCAGATCAGCTTTGATGTTGTTATCTGTCAGCAATTACTGATTAGCTCTTTTGCTCTTGGGGCTGCAGTAAATTCAGGAGGAAGTTGTCTGCCAGTTAGAAGGTCAGTGGATTGATCCGTGGCTTTCCAAATCCACAGGACTTAGTGTCCTTGACCAAGACACTGAACCTGGTGTGTCAATCAGTGTATGAATGCAAGTGAATGATAGATAAAAATGGACTGTCTACAGACTAATAAGTGCTGTATGAGTGTATATGTGTGTGTAGGTGTGTGCAAATGTGACTTAACATGGAGCTTTTTGTGGTCAAATAATACTAAAATAGAACATGTTTTTTTCTTTTTAATTTTCTTTATTGAGAATCACATTGCAGATTTGTTTAGCTTATGCCTTATTAATTCCAACAGGATGATTGCCTAACAGGATATGTTATTTGTATGAAAAAACAAACAACATGAACAAAAAAAAACAAAAGTAAAAAAAGAAACAAAAACAAAACAAAAAAAGTGAAGCAATCAAAGCAAGTACAAAGAAAAATGTATTATATATATATACATATATGCACATACACATTTACACACACATCTTATATTCATATATAGATATTCAAAAATCATTTGGATGTTTGCAAGAGACATCTTGGTTTTAAATACATTTCCAATCTCTGCCAAAGTTTTTGTAACTTTGCTTCTTGAAGCCTCAATGAAAAGGTTATTTTTTCCATTGTGAAAATTTCATATAGTTCATACAGTTGGGGTTTCTGGTTTCAGCCATTTATTTATTTTTTTGTAATTGCCTTCCTTGCAGCGACACTCAATATCCCGAACAAATATTTGTCTTCATTATTTGCAGATGTTGAGTCTACAAAACCCAAAAACAGTTCCTCCCAGCAAAACTTTATTTTGACAGCAAATATATCAGATAATTCTACAGATACTAGTGCCCGAAAGATTTGTACTCTTGGACAAGCTCAAAATATATGAAAAACTGTCTGCTTCCTGTGAGCCACAGTTTCCCCAACTGGAGGATCCTGAGGTATGCTTTTTGGTTTGGAGTAATAAAGAACCTACAAAGAGTCTTCGAGCCAAATAATCTCCAAGAGTTTGAGTTTGTTATTTTCCATGGGGAATCACAGTATTTCATCCACAATCATTCTGAGATATTGCTGTTACATTCTCTCTCCCATTTTTGTCTTAGGATGTATAAAATAACACTTATAAATACAGTCCATTTTTACCATTTCGTGTTTATAAAAGATACAAGTGTAACATTTTCATCTCTGGCTCACAGATGGAGTCTCAGTTAGCAACTTCTACACTATCAAACTGTTAATATGATGCCCATCTCCATAAATTTAAGAATTATTTGCTAAGTAGTTTTTTTCAGCCTAAATCTTACCAGGTGGGTTAGTTGACTAAAATTAACCAAATGGCAAATAAGCAAAAGGACTTTAAACTAATTTAGAGCTAAAATGAACAAAGATGATTACCTTTGGGTCTCCTGGCTGAGAATTATGTGTAACTCCACCATAGGACCCTGCAGCTTCTTTTCTGACTTGCAAACACTGCTCATGTGGTATGTGTCAACTTACTTGCAAAAGCTTTGCCTTATACCCCCTCTACCTCTTTATTTTCTCCACGTATATTCACCCTTATATTAAAAAAGCTCCCAAATACAAAAAGATAAATGGGAAACTGCATATACTGCATACTGCATATAAATGGGTACTTGCATATACAAGTACAGTCCATTTACCATATACTCCTACTCCATGATATACACTTTTGTGTTTGCATTTGGTTAATTTCCACATAAAAGACTGATAATACTGGCAAGGTGTTGTTTTTTGTTTTGTTTTTGTCTGTTTTTAATGTTGTCCTGTTCTAATATCCCAGAAATTACAGATTCCAGGTAAGTTCCTGCCCCCTTACTCTCCCTTCTTTGTGGAAAATTCCCCATGGCTTCTCTAGAATCTCATCACTCCTTAAATACCCAGAGGTTCACTGACCTGCTCACCTCTGTCAGGACAGCAGAGACTCCTCTCCTCCCACTGAGATCTCCTCTTATCTGTATGCACTTCACATATATCCCTCTTTCTCCTGAAGCACTGAGGATGTTTCTGCCTTGTTACTGAAATGTATGACAAATTTTACTAGTCCTCCACAGTAAGACTTCTCTATCACCTCATGGATGCTGGGAGGTCTGGCATCACCTGCTACCTACAATAGAAATTTTAAACTGCATTTGCTGAACAAAGCTGGCCAGTTCAGGAGTTCATATCTGACTACTGCTTGAAATGCTCTACAAAACAGAAACTGAACAAAACCATGCAATCAAATGTTTATGCTGACTGCTGAGTTTTAACACAGTTAAGGTCATTCTATTGTAAAAAAAATTCAAATTCAATTGTTATTATCATTATCATTTTAAAAAAGAGCCAAGAAGTGCAATGAAAGGGAGACATTTTGATAGTTTAATATAAGTTTTAAAACATTTGTCCTCAAGTAATAGTAAGACTGTATAATAGCAGGGACAGCTGTGAAGTCAATTAAAGCAGTTTCATGAAAATAGAGCTTCAGTGAGCTCAAATTTGCTCTGAATTTTTCATTAACAGTAATGATGGATGTTCTCTGAAGCTCTTGTTACCCCTTTAAAAATGTACAAAATGGTTTAGTCCACACCTGCACCAGGCTGAGTTATGTAGCCAATGCACTGATCTGAGAACCACAGGAAGCAGGAAATAGTCACATCTTTCCTAAAGGGAAATCAAGCTACCAAATAAGAAAAGAAAGAAAGGACAGTGAGAGAAAATGAAATGAGGAGAAGCAGCTGCTTCCTGGTTTATTTTTTGATAAGAAATGTGAGCAGCACACCTGAACTAACTTACAGTCTGAGCTGATATCAGCAGCAGTTGTCTCAGAGTGAAGCCAGCACATTAAGCTTCATATAGGGACAACATAGATTAAGTAATATCAGAAATTCAAAGTTAGTACTGCCAATCTTTTGACACTAATTTAGTGGACTTTGCGATGAAAAGACATTTAAACTTTGTGTCAACGTTTTAGCCCATTCCCAGTGATAAATCATGGCATACTTATAATCAATGGATTTCATGTAATCTCAGGATTGTTAAGTTGCCACTGTTGTCACTCTATCTAAAAAACTGAATGAAACAGACCACAAAATTTGTAATGTTAATACCAAATGATCTACCATAATTTTACAGAGGGTTAAAAGGGGACAGAGGAGGGAAATATTCCAACTTTTAGGCCATAATTAATCATGAATAAGGCCAAGTTTAATTATTATATCACCTACTGTTGGTGCATTTGATTTAGATTTACTCATATAAAATCTATTTGATCTTCAAAAATGGTTGTCAAATAATCTATACTTAATTTGATACATAAACTTGAAAACTAAGTTCTCAGGGAATACCACACATCAGAAAGTTCACCAGCCTGCGTGTTACCCGATACAGAGTAGAATGATATCACAGCGAGACAAGAGGGACGATACAAAACATGACTCTGTGGACATTTACTGGACAATAAATCCCCACACCATTTTTTTGAACAGTACATTTGTGCAAATACATTTCCAGCTAATAATTTCCTTTTTCTGAAAGTGAAAATAAAGATGAGCGAAGTGTGGATATTAGGCTTATTATGCTGTTTTGTTTGGGTTTTTTTTTTTTTTTTAATCTCCAAATTCATTATCTAAATTAACCACAACAACCTGATATGCAATTGGAAGTATTACTATGCTATACTATCCATTCTAATTTAAACAGCTAATTAGAAAATAAATTCTATAATTGAAGAGTTCTTTTCCAAAACGCTATGAATCCATTTTAACTGTTTTCAGGAAAATTACATTTTATACCTAGATCTTACATTGATTTGAATGAAGAACCGGATTTTTCAGTACATTTTATACAAAATATATATGCATTTGGCAAAAAATGTTGATAGAGCAGTGAGCAGGTTCACTATACACAGTTAAATGGCATCACAATTTTTTTTATTTTTTTTATTTGGCTTTTATAGCATTTTGTAAAGTAGCTCTTCATTTGTATGTTTAATTTTTGGTTGACAGCACACAAAGAAGATAATTTTTTTCATTAAAAAAAGATCTGAGTAATGGGGGGCCTGTGCTCCAGTAACGTTCTAAGTCGAGCAACAACCCTGCTAACATCTAATAGTTTCTGGATCTTTATTGATTCTCTACTAAATTTTAAATGCATTGACAATTTTACACATACAAATGTGTAAACTTTTACACATTCCCTTTGTGGAACTGTGATGGCCCTTTGGGACTTGACCCTCACCATACACTATACACCAGTCATGTTGTTTTGGCCTTTGTAAATATTGTTGAAATTTGATCCTTCTTTGGATTTGGATTTTAACCCAATCCAGTCTCACAGTTGTACGGACAATTTTCACAGAATTATGACTTTGTTGACACATGTCTACCTTGGCTATTTTATTTATTAATATTTCAATTAGGCACAGGTGAACAAGTTGTATAAAGGACTGCTTATAGAAATCCAATACACCAGCTGCAAAAATAATTCCCAGGGGTCTGGATACTTATGTTAATGTGATATTTTAGTCTTTTGTTTTTGATGAATTAACAAAAATACAGAGACAACTTATCTTTGTACATTAATGAAGAAAAAAACTGAATAGATTTCAAGACGTGTTTGAAACAAAGCAAATGTTGAGAACCTCGGAGGGTTTAAAAACTCTATTAAGACTTTAAATTACTGTTCAAAATGTTGTATATTTAACCTTTAGATATCCTGCCTGTGTTGCCTTTAAATTTCTGTGAATATAATTTGAAACAGGGCAGCAGCTGAGAAAAAGATAATTAGTTCAATTTGATAGTGTAATGATGCTGTTGCATTTCACAGACTGTTTCATGGGGGTGCTTCTGGTGTAAACATATTGTGCTTCACTTTCTATTCATGTTTGTTTGAGTTTGTTTGCTCATATCTGTGTGAAAGGCAAAGAGAAAGCATGACAGAGGCAGGCAGGGTTTTTAGAAAGCTGTGTTTTTAGATGGTGACATCTGTCGTAGGAAGAGCGGATGAACAGATGTACTTTGTTCATGCATCTGACAGGTGTACCAGAAAGCTCTCTCCTCTCTCCACTTCACTGATAAGCTAAACATACTCTCCTTTCCTCACATCTCCTCCTTAACTCCTCCTGCTTCTCATCAGTCAACCCCAGACCGGGCGGCATTACCTGCAGGTGGGACCTCACTGTTGACTTCAGCAGTGTGCCCAGGATCCTATTAAAAAAGCAACTTTGTGTGCTGTGTTCTCTCAAGTGTAAAGCCTATTTCATTCCCTATGAGTCAAACAGCTTGCAGTGGCTTGACGGTCTGGTAGTTTGTTGCAGATGGAAAATAGAGCTGCAGAGGCTTGAGTTTGTTTGTTTTGGCATTTGGTTGTGATGGAGATGCAGTTTGTTGAGTTCAGTTGACTTGGCTAAGAATCAAGGCTTGAACCCACAGTGTAAACTCTTAAAATTTCAGACAAGACTAAGGTTATTGTATTTTGAAATGAGCTCCTCAGGAAAACGCAGTCAAGCTTTGTTACATATTGCACATTGGGTTGCCTCATGCAGGGTGCGAATTATACTGGGGCTTTCAAGGCAGCTTTCTTTGGGCCTGTAGCCTTCTGCAAATTTACAAGTCACATGCACACGTATATATATACACTACTCACAAAAAGATATTCAGGGATATTCAGCTTTTGGGTGACACTTACAGAACACATGAAATGTTCATGATACTCCGATATCATATAATGAATGTAGGGTATTTAAGTAGAATAATGTAGTGGTAATTGCTCCATTTCATACAATCTATTGAAAGAAAAGCTGAGAGCAGCTAAATGTAGCACAACATCAAACATGTCAATATCTCAATAACTTGTCATGTGTTAGGTATCATCTTGGTCTAGTGAGTAAATGTGTGTAAATGTCAACAGTGTGATAAAGAGGACTGTTTAGAGACAAGTCATCATTAAACCAGAACATTTCATGAACAATTCACGGTTCAGACACCTTTTGGGATTTTTTTGTGGTTATTCACCTTGTTGAGAACAGCCTGTTGTACAATAAGTAATTAAACATTGAACAGTCGTATGTGTGCATTCAAAAGCATAAAGACGATTAATTCAAGTTCACAAATGAAGGTTATAGTGCATTTCAGGTTTTGGCGTTATCTTGGTAAAAGATCCATATTTTGGGCATGTAAAATAAGATAAAATAAAATAAGATAAGATAAGATAAACTTATAAATCCCAAAATAAATTTTAAAACCGGCTGCTCATGCACACCATGAAAACCTTCACACACTCAATAAATACAGTGAAAATAAGAGAAATACAATTGCTAAAATCAATAAATAGATTAAAATATGTCACTAAAAATCAAACCTCAGAATCTTCCAAACCAGGCTGCCTTAGTCTGCCACAGTCAAGAGAAGCTTATAAGACTGCAGCTCAAATCCATTTTTTTTTTTTGGCCTCAAATGACTCAGGTGAGATTTTTTCATGACAGTGTGAACAGCCGAGTCGCATGGAATCGGATATTTTCAAATCCGATCTGGGCCACTTTCGTATGTGGATACAGGTTTGTTTTGGAATGTGACTGCAGCCTGAACAGGATGTGACCCATATTGGAATTCATGCGATGAAGACTTCACTCTGAATCGATGCAGCATCAGGTGAAATAGTAAAATTAGCGGGGAAATTAGCTCTCTTTTTCTTCATACTCCTTTCTCTCATCCAGCTTTCTTTCACTGCAGAAAAGTTTTAGCATTCACGCTGACTTCCGAGCGCCAGCACAGAGATCATTATTCGAAACCACTGTTAAGAATAGTGAACCTGGAAGCATGTTTTATAAAGACGCAACAACATGTATCCAGGGTGCGGTTTGCTGGTGGGGAAAAAAATATTAAACTGATTAACGATCCGCTGGAGATTGGCTACTGCAAACCCCGTCATTTTTCCTTCAGAGAAGAGATGCAAAAGCTGTCAGGGCAAATTCTGAGGTGTGCGTGACACTGAGCACACAGATCATTGAGGAAAGCCGACGGTGAACACAAAATGCATAAGGGAGGAAAATTCATCAATATTCAAGGGGGTCAGTGTCTCAGCCAGGTGATGGGGGGCCTTCACAAAGCAGAGGTGTTTCGTGCGTGACTTCTGTCTCCCGGATGTACAACACTGAGCCCAGGCATAATATCTGTCGCCACTCTTCATCCATCAAACTGGCCCTCTGATGAAGAGGAGCGTATCCTCTACAGCCATTATAAACTTCTCGCCATCCACAAAACTCTTGCGGTTCAGACCACAACCAGTCCCCTCCTCCTGGAGTTCCCTCAGTTTAAATGTCACAGTCTCACAGGAGAGAGGATGCAGATGCTATTGATCCGCTTACCGGGAGGCACAAAAAAAAAGCCTTAGATGCGTTATCAGAGCACACCTACAGGCTACCCGATTAACCACAAAAGAAAAAAAACAAAATTTTGACTGCACACTGAGGTAGGCTTTGTCATATTTTCTTTTGAATTAATGTAGGGACTTTTAAAAAATTTTTATTAATTGTATTTATTTTTATTTGGGACCGTTAAGTTCAGTGTAATGAGCAAATAGGCCTATTTCTGCAAGTGCAGCGGTTCAGTTCGAGTTTTAAAAGAGAGACATAAAACCTTGTCCACATGTGAAGTTTACATGAGAAACAACAATTTCAGCCGGGTTAAACTGTTCTGACAGTGGTTTAAGAGAGAGCTGCGCATGCGGGTCACTTCTGCTCTGAGCGTGGTGTGACACATCTTTTCTACTCATGCGGTCACTTCAGGGCCGCGAAAGACAATGGTAATGTGAACACCGCAACAAAAAAATTGGATATGGCAAAAAATCTGAATTGAGCGTCAAGACCCGCAGTGTGAACGTAGCTACTTTGCCCCTTTCACACTAATAGTTAACCCCTCCCACTTCTCCTCTGCCTCCCACCCCCGCCCCTACAGAGAGTTGTGCAGCCTTATGGTGCGTTCCATTAACCTCGGAACTGGGAAGTCGGAACTGGGAATGACGTCACGCCCGAGTTAAAAGCGTTCCAGTTTACAGCTCAGGAAAAAAATATGGCAGAATCCACATTAAAGCGATTTCTCAAGGTCCATTGTTTTAAACCAGCAAAGCAATGAAAACATAACAGCAAATGTTTCTAAGCGGCAATCGCTGTTTTACAATGGCAGACGAAAAAAAAAAAAAAAACTGCCCTTTTGAAACGATAAAGTGCCGTTGAGAAAAGCAGCATTGCTATTTGTCGGTTTTGGATCTGGTCACAGCAGACAGCAGCGTCATAGTTCATGAAAAATGTGAATTACACTACAGCAGGATCTCCCTGCATTTATATCCAACAATACTAAGTGTACGGCTGATTGAATGCAACAAAAACTGGCCAAAAGTGAAATAAACATATTACTCTGGGCTTCTACACCGTAAACACAGGGCGCTGCTATCTTTAAACGCAAAGTCGGGGTTGGAGAGGATCCTCCGACTTCCCAGTCGAGAATCCAACTTCAGGTTCCAGTTGAAACTTCCAACTCTGAAATGGGAAATTCCAAGTTCAAAGAACGCACAACCCCGCTTTCCCCCCCATTCGGATGCTCAGTTTGAACTTTAAGAAGTTATCTTGACCATGTCCAAATGAAGACAATCTAAAATTGCTACATTATGATTGGGGATATACAAGTTCAGATTATCTTTCTAGATTGCTTTGTTTAGATGAATTTCTTTACGTCCATGAAAACAATTCTGAATAAACCACGTCCCTGAAAATCAGGTTGGTTTTTGCTAATAATTTCTCACATGAATATTGCTCATCTGTCCTGTCACTATGACAAAGTCCTCTAACATGACAGCGACATTTAACTCATCTTAAATGAATACACTGGTTATTTGTGTCTTTCATCAGTAATGGCTTTTGTTTTTTTATCAGTGTCAGACACTTACTGCATGCAGTCATTTCTAACCCCCAAGGTCCAATTTTATAAAGTGTGCACAACTAGGCTTGTGCAGAAAGTTAGCTGCATGTCAGGCAGTGGGCATGACCGAAGGATAGAATACAGCAGCATTGCTGACAGACGTGTATGTGGAAATGTCATGCATTTTTAACATGACCACCTACTAACATTTTCATCCAGTGGCAAGACACTCGTGTTTAGCTAGTCAGTCTCAAACAAAAATGGAGACTTCAGGAACAGCAGGACTGGACATCTGCTGGAAACAGCAGAAAGACCACAAGAAAAAGCCAGCGAGACTAAGTTCTTTAATGCCAAGTACAGTTGGTTCAACATTGCATTTGGCATACCTAGAAAAAGGAGGGAAAAGAAAAAAAAAATAATTCAGTTCAAGTCAAACTTTGAATAGACCATCCAGAAGAGAAATGGTGACTGACCTGACTATTGTATCCGTGGTTTATGGGGCACCTTGAAGCCACCAGTTCTCCTGGCCTTGTAGCGTAGCTGCTGAGGAGGCACCTTGGCCAGGAAGGCGTGGTGCTGAGGGGGAACCTGGGGCCCTTTCTCCTGCTGTGGCATCTTGGGAGGGTAGCCGTGGTGCTGAGGGGGAACCTGGGGCTCTTGCTCCTGCTGTGGCATCTTGGGAGGGTAGCCGTGGTGCTGAGGGGGAACCTGGGGTTCGTGCTGCTGCATCTTGGCCAGGAAGCCGTGGTGCTGAGGGGGTACTTGGGGCTCGTGCTGCTGCTTCATCTTGGGAGGGTAGCCATGTTGCTGAGGGGGAACCTGGGGCTCATGCTGCTGCGGCACCTTGGCCGGGAAGCCATGATGCTGAGGGGGAAGCTGGGGCTCGTGCTGCTGCTTAATCTTGGGAGGGAAGCCATGATGCTGAGGGGGAACCTTGTGCTCGTACTGTGGCATCTTGGGCGGGAAGCCGTGATGCTGAGGGGGAACCTGGGGCTCATGCTGCTGCATCTTGGGAGGGTAGCCATGATGCTGAGGGGGAACCTGGGG
>JBBBVU010000019.1:6543623-6564908 GCA_037177055.1 Atherinosoma microstoma
GGCACCTTGGCCGGGAAGCCGTAGTGCTGAGGGGGAAGCTGGGGCTCGTGCTGCTGCTTCATCTTGGGAGGGAAGCCGTAGTGCTGAGGGGGAACCTGGGGCTCATGCTGCTGCGGCACCTTGGCCGGGAAGCCATGATGCTGAGGGGGAACCTTGTGCTCGTACCGTGGCATCTTGGGTGGGAAGCCGTGGTGCTGAGGGGATAACCAACCACCTTTTGTAGAGGAATCAGCAGGGAAAATTGATTCATGGACAAGTGGCCAAGAACGGTCCATCAGCACCTTTCCATCATCATGTTTGTCAGCAGATCCAAAATGGAAGGCTGGAGAGAAAAAAAAAAAAAAAAGTGTTAGCTCCAGCATTCAAACAGTAAAGCCCTCCAATTTAGTTAAACTTACCATTTACTTGATGCCCTCCAACAATTAACAGGAACAGTCTACAAAACATGGAAATTTTTCAATTATAAATTTTGCAGACAAACCACTGACTAGAAGGGGGGGGGGGGTTGAACTTACTTCCAGAAAACCATCATTTGCGCCATAACGGGCCGCAATCTCAGTTACTGCTGACAGCCGCTTCCAAAATAAACCCAACTATTCAGGAAAGTATGAATCACTGAGTTAACTCTGAACCTTTTATCCTTTTCCCCGTTACTTTGTGTCACTGAGTGGACACAGGAGTATTTGATTGAAGGCAGGTGTGGCTAATCATCGTGCAGGAAAACTTAATTGCATGGCTAAACTAAGTTTCGTAGTGCAGCTTTAAAGGTGGTTCTACAAGCTGTTGAATCATGGACTTAGGGTGGACATAGTTTTTTAGACACTGCTTTTGCATTCTGGCTTAGTTGTTAAATGCATATTGACACAAAGTACTATGGCATATCCTGTTGTTAATTTGAGGTTAGGGCTGGGCAGTTAGTCGAAAATAATTCAAAAACCGACATCCAGAACCAATAATCGATGTAATCTTGCTCATCTCAATTATTTCAATTCTCTTTTTCTTAAATATTTAATCATTAATGACCATATATAGTTAAACTGTGTGTACTTCCTTTCACTTATTTTAAGATCAATATCTGCTCTTCTATTATGAAAATATTTGCTACAAAAACTTTTGGTTAGCTATGAGGGCTAAAAATAAAACAATACTAAAACAATCGCTAATTAATTGTAATCGAGGTAACTTGTTCAATTAATCGTGTTACAGTACAGTTACAGTACAATTTAAGTTTAAGTTAATACGTTGGCCTTCATGTTCATGTTTATTAAGATTGCCTCAATAAACGTGATCTTTGTCTGGCGTTTTAGGTTTTGTTGATCATGCTGACTTCATATTCTACCCTACACTGCTGCAACTTTAATGCAAACTTGAAATAAAACATTTTTCTTTTCATCCTGATAACAGTCCTTTCTGCATTTCACTGAACAACAAGGTAAAAACTACGGCTTTTGTCCTTTTTTAATAGGTGAGCTCCTACCCAGTCCCCATCCTGCTGATGAAAACGAGCCGGACGTCCTGCTGGTCCCGGGGCTCAGATTACTCTCTCCATTCTGCCCACCAGGGGGGACTGTTCCCACTCAGCACCGGCGACCGCCTTTTCGTGACTGTGACCAACGCCTCTGCTGTGGACATGGATGAGATGAGCAGCTTCTTTGGGGCATTTCTCATCAGTTAGAGGATCGCAGGCAGGACTCAGGAACAGAGGTCGGTCTGAGGAAATCTTCCAAGGGGTTCAACTTTTTTTTTGCGGAATCTGTTTGCTCGGAAAACCTTCCAACTGCTGCAACATCTAAAGTTTATGGGAAAGTCTGTCCCCCTTTTTTTTTTTGAAAAAAACGTATATTGTAAACTCAAGAACTTTGACAACACTGGTTGGTGAAAAGACATGTGAGAGCTAATCACACTCGGCAAACTTTTGTACGTGAGTGCATATGAATAAGAATGGACTTGACAAAGATCACAGTTTCCATCATGCAAACTCACTCAAAGTATAGCTTATGCAAAGTCAGTCAAATACATGGTGAGTTCATGTTTTGTATCAAAATCGTACATTGCAAATGCAAACTTGCTCCTTCAATCCACAAGTTGTTTTTGCCTGCAGGTTTTCAGACAAGCAGGATTTAATTGAGTTTAGTATGCGAGTATAAATGGGATAAGCTGTTTTCACAGATGACATTTTTACCTAAAATATAGCAAGTACAAGTGTATGAATGAAGGCTGCATTGCACATTAAGGATGCTTTGCTTTTGTCCGTGTTTTACAAATAACTAACACGGACAGTTGCAGAACTGGAATATGGCCCTCATTAAGACACCTGAGCTTGTCTGACCATTTCAAATAAAAATGTCTGCTGTGAAAATGGCCAGTTTGAGATGGTTTCTATCTCCAACTTCACTATATACCAACAATTGTTACACACTGTTATTTTAGAATACATAGAAACTTGGCACGAAAAGTAGTTAAATTTGTGTTTTTGTTTTTTTATATCTTGTTGTAAAGGTGATTAATACAACACCAACTGGTATTATTAAAGGGGAGAAATAATCAGCCAAACACAAATTTCTTTACTTTCAGTGCTATTTTTTTTGCCTTGTAAAGCCTGAAAGCATTTGAGCATAAAACCCTGAAATAAAAAAAGACAGTTGAAGCATCGCATTTAAATATTTTAAATCAACCATTAGATTTTAACAAATACATTGCAGTTGAATTATTATCCACTAGGAGCTGCGACTAAATCATTAAGGGTTCGTGTGCCAATCTCTGTCACTACATTCAGACAACACTGTGAAAACTGAGTTTGGCCGTTAAATGTTTGCATTAAACCTGTGACTATTTGAGCCCACTCACAGAAAAGTTGGATATAGCTGTGGATGTACATATTGTTCTATATTTTGTTTATTTTATTTTCCTGAGAAGCCTTCAACCATGAAGTCTTGAGCTTAATTTTCCCTCAGTCACATGATCAACGTAATAGTGGAAGCTTCAGCTTAGAGACAATTTATAGTTAAGATTTTGGCTGCATTTGTTCACAATCACATTGCAAGATTAACTTTGTCTCCTTCATGAGTTTTTTGAGTAAAAATTTAAAATACTACATCTTTCAAGTCAGACTTAGCGGTGTGTTTTTGTTGGCAGCAGGACAGCAGGCTCTCCCTCTGCTGTCAGTCTTCCAGCGCATTGGCTTGTCCGCTGCAGCCTCTCTCCAAGTGGTGCATTTAATGCTCCCTAACGTCGGTATTCATGTTATGTTAGATTAACTACAGATGGGACTTGCAGACTTGGAAAAACAGTCATTCATGCCTGCATCCAAATAGCAGAAATTTATTTTCTTGTCTTAGAAGCTCTGCTATCATCCATATGGTGTGATGAATTATTGCAGAGAACACTATAACAAATCCACAGATAATACCCTTGGCAATAGAAGACAATATGATGAGTTATACAGAGGGTTTATGATAAGTTGTATCTGCAAATCAAACTGACTTAGTTTGAATATTTGTTTTTGAAGATCTTTTTAAAGACCGCATGAAATCACATTGCACGGTATATAATCTCTTACCTTTTGCATCACTTCCACACCAGAATATGGCTCATCAGTTACCAAAAAAAAATGGGTTTTATAGGAATTCTTTGTGATATTTTAGATTCTTTAATGCCTTAAAAAAAAATTTTTAAATGTGAGCTGAGGCAGAACAGACCACAAAAGCTGACCAATCAGATCAGATCAAACTGGGCTACTCTGGAGAGAAAGGTTGGGTTTCACAGGAAAAAGGTAATCGCAATGAAGCTAATAACATTCATCGAAATGTTTCATGGGGAATGTAAGCAGTTTTCAGCAACACATCTTTTGACCAACTTCAGCTGATGGAGGTACAATACACGACAATGAATTCTCACACCAAAGTAACATGATGGCAACTGATCCATCAGAACAAAAACAGCACAAGGAGACTCCATCAGCTGACGGAGGTCGCAACATGCTGCTGTGATATGTTTGTTACACACACAGATAAATCATGCTGAGTTACTTTAAGTGTCAGAGACAAATTACTGTATTTTCCAATATGACACAAATGCATCTTTGACTGTAGCTCTGTTATAAGACATCACTGTCACTCATTAATTCATTTATGTCTTTTTGTTTTAATCCTGGGACCAAACAAGATGTCTCAGTGAATAGTGTGGGATTACGGACAGATCTGTCATTCTGAGGTGAACATTAGAATTGGTGGCTACAAAACATCGGATCAGACTGAGACACCGATGTGAGTTCAGCCTGCACCTTTTAACTTCTTACGAACAGTGTCCACCTGCAGTGAGTTTTCTTTGTCTGCTGAAGCTGAAGACACAAGAGGCATCAAAAAGACGCAACTGCTCACAAATCCGGTTGTTTAAATCTTTAAGAAATTAAATTGTTGGTCAAGGCAGAAAAACAGCTGAATGTGAATGTAAATAAAACATGTTTTAATGTGTAAATGTGTGAAATAAAGACACTGTAAAAGAACCAAAGGAAAAAGAACCTTTTGTTATTTTCTTTGTACGGTATCCCTAAATTGAAATGTGCAATTCGCAACGCTAAATATGCTAATGAGCCTGCAGTTAAACAAAGGTGCTTGTAGAATTTCATGGGCTGTTAATTGAGCCTAACAAGAGAACTGTCAGTGGAAACAGTGGAGATATTATTATAGTCAGCAAGATCTAATATTTGGGGAAAGTACAAACAAAATGGGGAGGTTGTAAAAGGGAAACATACAGGTCAAGATGGAAGTAAGGAAGCTTTGGAACAGAAATTTCAAAGCAATATGCTTGAAAATAGAAAATATACAACGAAACAAAGATGTGAGAAGAAACAGGAGTCTGTTTATGAGTGAACTGATAGAAATGAGATGAAGGAAATGGGATTTGCAACCATGAAAGCCAAATGTAAACCATCACCAACATCTAAACAAATGAAAACAAGGTTACAGTGGGATGAAGACAAAACAGTTGTGAACTGTAGAGGATTGGATGAAAGTGATATTCAGTGATGAATCGCCTATCTGTTTTGAAAAAGGAGCTGATGCTGGAACTTTGGTTTGATACAGGTCCAACATACACTCACTGACCACTTTATTAGGTGCACTTTGGTAGTATGGGTTTTTGCCTTCAGAACTGCCCTAACTCTTCATAGCATAGATTCAACAAGGTGTTGGAAACATTCCTCTGAGAATTTGGTCCAAATTGACATGTTTGCATCACACAGTCACAGATAGCATCGCATTGTGAGGTGGTGCATCATCCTATTGGAAGTAGCCATCGGAAGATGGATATACTGTGTTCATAAAGGGATGGACATGGTCAGCAACTAAATTCAGGTACACTGTGGGGTTTAAACTGTGCTTGGTTGGAATTTAAGACCCAAAGAGTGCCAAGAAAATATCCACCACCCCATTCACCAACACCAACACCTGCCTGAACCGTTGACACAAGGAAGGATGGATCCATAATCTCATATTTACACCAAATTTTGACCCTACCATCTGAATGTTGCAGCTGAAAAAGAGACTCATCAGACCAGGCAACGTTTTTACAATCTTCTGTCGCTCACTTTTGGTGAACTTGTGTGAATTGTAGCCTCAGTTTCCTGTTTTTAGCTGGCATGAGTGGCACCTGGTGGTGTCTACTGTTACTGTAGCCCATCTGCATCAAGGTTGCACGTGTTGTGCATTCAGATGGTATTCTGCTTGGTTGGAACCAGTAGTTATTTGAGTTACTGTTGCCTTTCTATCCAACCAGTCTGCCCATTCTCCTCTGACATCAACCAAGGCATCTTGGTCCAGGTAACTGCTGCTGACTGGATATTTTCTCTTTTTCAGACCAATCTCTGTAAACCATAGAGATGGTTGCACATGAAAAAAACACATCAGCAGTTTCTGAAATGCACCAGTTCATCTGCCACCAACAACCATGCAAAGTAACTTCAATCTCCTTTCTTTCTCATTCTGCTGCTCAGTTGGAACTTCATCAAGTCATCTTGACCACGTCTATATGCCTAAATACATGGAGCTACTGTAATGTGACTGGTTGATTAACTATTCGTCAACAAAAGAAATCAAACCTGTATACCTTTAAAAAGTGATTAGTGACTATAAATACACCTAAGGAAAACAAGCCGATTTCCCCAGTCACTGTTCATATGGGATGGATAACAGGTAAAGGAGCGGGGTAAATGACGTGTGTGATTATCTGTGCAGTAAATGCACAGATGGACTCTGAAATCTTTGACTTTTCTCATTCTATAAATCTAAAGTAATTTTTCAGGATAACACATCTGGCCGAAGAGCAAAGTACATTCATTCTTAATGTAGATCCTCCAAGGGTTGTAGATTACAATACTTCCAAGTATATTCTGGCCCCTGCTGGTGCTGATTAAACACTACAACACCAACCTTCACTCCAGTGCCCACTTTCCAAACCGCAAGTCAGCTGATAAAATAATCACACCACACTTCTTAAGTTTTGGATTTTCTTTCTTTTTTGTGGAAATATTTTACAGTTATATTACAGGTATTTAAATGCCCAGAGGGAGAACAAAGAAAAAAAACAACAACAAAAAAACTGTTTGGAGACACCAGAAATTAACACTAACAAGATGATAAGAACTTAAATGAGACAGAAACAGTCCGAACTGGACCAACAGACTCGACAGGGCGAAACTGACGCCAGACAAGCAACCTATGTTAGGAGACGTGCAATAAATACTGCAAATGTTAAACGCAATTTATTAAAAACAGAAAAAAATAAAGAGAGAAACAGAACAAGAGATGAGGAAAACAAGTGCTTTCCTTCTTTGAGTCCTTTGTAGTTCTTAGCAGCAGATGTGTAGCTTCCAGAAACCAAAAACTTAAAGTAGAAACAGTGTGCAGGGTCTGCATTCAACCAGATTTTAACACTTAAAAAGAGTAGATAAGAAAAATGGTAGTTATAAGTTTTGCGTGGCCAGTGTGAGAAAGTGCTGAATATACAAAAACACACAAATGATGAGTAACTTGCAACTTCGACATAAAACAGCAAACCACGGATGGAGGTTTTGTTTTCCTCCAGCCACAACAGCTGGTTCACAAGTTTTCTAGTTAAATACAGTTTTTTTTTTCAGTATACAACATCTCAGAATAATATTTGGTGACAGTAACTCACAGAGTATAAACATTCAACAGGCAAAATCAAACCTTGGCTGGTGGTATTAAATTTCACATCCTGGTTCTTCAGTTAAACATATATATATTTATATATTCATATAATAAGAAACTCTAATATTTTCATTTTTCTTAAGGTTTGAATAATGCTTAATTTCTGGTGCTTTAGAAGAGTTGACAAAATATTATCTACCTTTTTATGAGTGTGAAAACATTCTGGTTGAGGGCAGACTTGTTCCTGCATCGGCTTCCATTGGTTTTAATGTAACTTATAAAATACACAATGTCTTCATAAATGGAAACTGATAAGTCCATGTACAAAAATGTCTTTTATATAAATTACACCAGCCTCTGATGATGATGATGATGATGATGATTATGTCGTCTCCATTCCTGTTGACAGGTTTCATCTCCAAACCAAACCCTTACCCTCATACATACACACTCACATGCACGCACGCATGCGCACGCACACACACACACACACAGAGGCGTGACCGAGGCCAACCCTCCAGATTTAGCTACACAACATGCTCTACACGTTACCCATAATAGAGAAGAAAACAAAAAGGAAAAACTATTCCCACTGAAATGAAATTTCCGCACATACAGTAACGCTACATCTCTTTCTCCTTCTTCTCTTCTCTGGATGCAAGACCACAAGCATGGTGCAGTTTCGGGCGAAGGACGGAGGGTGACGCCCCGCTGCCGCCCGTCACTGTAGCTGCCTTGTTCTGGCTCCGCCTCTGCAGGTCCCTGGCACAACCCGATGATGACGCCCAGCGGGTGGGGCGGGGAATGTGACGACTGACCGGAGGAGTGAAATGGACCTCAACAGTCAAATCGCATCTCCAGTGAATCCTCATAGCCCCGGTTGTCGTGCCCTGCCCCCGATAGGAAAGTGGCTGTGACCGGCGCCCCTGTGGCCGTCGTGACGTTGAGGAGGGTGCTGCCGGGGGAGCTGGTGGCCGGGCTGCGCAGGGCTGCTGCGGTGATACTGGTGAGGTTGATGCCCAGTGTGAGTCGGGTTTGTTCCAGAGCCTTCTCTGGCACAGCAAAGGCCTCCAGCTTCTTCTCACCGTTGGCCATGTAGGAATTCTGGCAACCGCGGCAGATACAGTCCAGACATGCCTGGAATCAGAGTCGATAACAACAGGATTAAATAAACAACAACATGAAGGCCAACCTAAGTGGTGTTTATTCTAAGAATGAAGTCCAGCATCAGTTCAGCCCACCTTGCGGTTGGAATAGCAGGGGCAGCGCTGCCCCCTACAGGTCAACACTGAGGGGTTCTGTGTAGCTCGGCCACACTTGCAGCCCTTCTTCTCCACAGGTTTCTTATACAGTGGCTTTGAGGGGCTGGGTGGGTGTGACAGGGGGTGAGCATGAGGGTGTGGGGGTACTCTATCACGGGGCTGAGAGCGGGGCTTGGGGGCTCCTTGCCTGGCCTTGGTGTAAGCTTTCTTGGCGGCCCCATGGTGCTCCATAGGCTTTTTCAGGCCCTTGTTGGAGATGAGAACAGTCTTTGCCACCTTAGGGGGACCGCCGTTAGGCACAGGCGCTAGATGGGGATGAGGCGAGACCGCAGGAAACTTAGGCTCATGTTTAATGGTGGCACCGGGGTTAGTGTGGTGGGTGGAGCTGATGGCACCAATGGTAGACCCTCGCAAAAGGCTGGAAATGGGAAGGGGCTGCACTTTCTCGCTGTCGCTTTCTGAGCGGGAGCGCTTGCGATGGCACCGAAGGGGTACATGGGGGACGACTATGGAGGGCTGATAGGGAGGCTGCAGACAGGGCTGCAGGTGACGCTGGAGGGTACGAGGGCTGTTCTCAGGGGGCAGAGAGGGGATGAGGCGGGACGAGTCGGGACCAGAGGGGCAGAGCGGTCCGTTGAGGCTCGACTGAGGTACAGAAGGGTGGTACGAGGGCTGGGGGTTGGGCTCAGATGTGGTGTCAGGGTCAGTGTCCGTCTCCAGAGTTCTGAGCACCTCCTCCACACTCAACAACAAAGGCCCCCCAGCATGTTTTAAGTCCTCCCCGAAAGTGCTGATGTCGCAAAGCCCTGCCTCCCCACTCCCTGTGACACTCACACACACTGGGATTTCTTCTGAGAAGCTCTCCTGCTTTGCAATGCATCCACCCGTCTCTATGGTGATGGGTTGCAGTGTGTCTGAACTGACCAGGCCGTTACAGTCATGAAGCCCATTTATGCTCATGGGGCTCCGCTCCTCACCCTTTATGTCTCTTGTGGGTGGGGCGTCATCGGACTGAACCACCTCTGAGGTGGAAGCAGTCTGTGACGACGCAGCCGAATCTAAAATGTCCTCCACCTCTGGCTCAGTCTCAGCCAACATGAGACCCTCGTTGAGGATTTCCTGAAGGTCCGGCGAGTCACTGGCGGCGCTGGCTATGTGTGGGGCAAGCGGCGATTGAGTGATGTAGAGACAGAGCTTCCTGTAACAGTGGACAAGCAAAGACAGCTGCCTGTTTTCCTCAAAGCGAGTATAGTCTTTGCACCAACTGCAGGACGGCTTCAGCTGCATCCTCTGACCCTTACAGCCTCGACAGACGTAATGCTGACATGATGAGTTGGTGGGAGCGATGGGGTCCTGCAGCAAGTTACCTGAATGTGAGAGAGAAAATATGTAAGATAATCCCACATTGAACAGGAACATTACAGAACAGTTCATACTGATGATTAACACTTTCACAGGCTCAATAAAAAAACAACACAGTTAACACCAATAGACACATGGCTATACAATCCTTATTCAACCAACAAGCCATGTCATCTATCAGAGTAAACCAACGAACTTATAAATTATGACCACGGCTTTAACCTCAATTTACTGACTGTTGGTTACTTTCTCTGCTGTGTTTCGACAGCTTCTTAAATCAGAAAGTGTTTGTAAACCTGAGTGGTGCTTGGCAACCTCCCGGACTGAATGACAGCTGCTCTTTGAGAGACGCTTCCTTAGCAACATTGGCTGCTAAAGAGTGCAGCTGCAATGGGGGTTGGGGGGTTTGAAGGTCCATTCATAAGAAACAACCAACACTACACACTGACTGATAAACCCCACATAATGATAGATAGTCTATATTTAACATACTGCATGCTTTGTTTTCATAATGATGTTATCTGTGAGTATGGTAAAGTCAGTCCTCTGGGGATCAAAGCAACACATCTATAACCTTGAGCTCATACAAAATAAAAAGACTATGCCAGTCATAAAAAATTCACACGGCCATACATTTATTGATAACCTACTAAAAGTAAACCATGGCTCCCTCTGGATTTGGACAAAAACAACACACAACAAAATACAAGTACATACAGTGCTGTGCAGAAATGATTAAGCCATCCATCATTTCTTTATATTTTTCTTCCCAGCAGCCAGACTTTCTTGTCGTCTCGATCAATAGTACTCCAGGCTTTCTGAAGGTCTGTCAGTTTTCTTTAGATATTGGTTGTTTTTTTAAAACTTATTTTCAGTCCAGTCCTTGTACTTAATAACTTTTTTGAGGAACGTGTTTATTAAGCCACTTAACACTGAACCATGAATCATTCAGGCATGAAAACGTTACCTAAATAAAGAGATGAACCAGTGTTGACAACATATCAAATGCGAGATTCTAAATGGGGTCTTTATCACTTCTAGCCTGTCACAAATACGTGTCACACTGAAGAAACAAAATAAGTGCCAGGTTTAAAATAAAAAAAACTAACAAAAAAAAAACTATCCTCAGTAGATGAACAGTATCTGAAAGTGATATCTTTAAGAAATAAGAAAAAATCCAGCAAAGACCTGACACAGGACCTGAGAGATGTATCTGGACCTTCAGTTGATTCATTTAATGTTCACTGAAGCCTCATCAGAAAAGGTCTCTATTGAAGGATGGCTGTCAAGAAGTCATTCTCAAGGGAGGGAAACAGGAAAAAAAAAACAAGGTATGCTAAATGACACAAAAACTGAAATCAGTGGCAACAATAGTGATGGGTAGAGGAGGCCTTGTGAAGCATTGCGGCACATTATCCAAACTGTGTTCATACTGTGTTGGTACTGTGTCTTAAACATCCTTGCAGGGAATTTAGTAGAGAGACACAGCGGAGATGCTGATTCAATCACCTAGTATATACAATCATTTTAAGTTATTATATTTTATATTGTATTATTTTTATCTTAATCTAACAACAATGATGAGGGGTTGGCAGTTCTTGATAATAAAATTCAGAACTGCCTGGTCCAACGCTTGCTTTCTGGAAGCTTGATGGTCAAAAATTAAATAATAAATATGTAGGCTATTCATTATTTATAAATTGACCATGAGGAAGTTGTAAAATGTGTGTATACCTGTGTTTATTCTAGGTGTGTCTGTGACCTCCTCATTTTCATGCCTCGCTCTGTAATGCCTCAGCATTTGAGGGAAGCTTTTATTTATGTAGGATAGTTCAGTCCAACAAATGCGACATTTAACCAGCAGAAAATAAAATGAATCATTTAAACGAAGAAACACTTTGAACAGATTTGAATCCTCATAGATCAAGCGGAAACTGAGAGGAACAGGATGAAAAAAGGAAATAAGGGATGAATTTTGCTTCAAACAAATCTGTGAATCCTCCACAGAGCCCGGACCTCAACATTACTTAAGTAGTATGGGATCATCACGATAGAGAACACGACAAAATGCAGGCAACATCGAAAGAAGAGCTTAGGAAAGTCCTTCATGGAGTCTGCAGAACTATCAATTACAACTCTTTTCAGTCTGGGATGAATAAAGTACCACTACATCCGATTCTCTTGCTACAGGGACACCACTGAACAAAGAGTGATAACTGCGCATTAAATATGTATCGAAAGTAAAACTAAAGACGAAGTGTATTTGCAATCTACTATGATCAAATAAACCACAAAGTGTTTTTCTAACTACTTGAATTAAATTGCATTAAAAAAATTTATCATCTGCATTAAATTTTTTTTTTACTTGACCTGCACTGTCAGCTTGAATTCACAGAGCATATATCTTAATCGATTAATTTGTGGATAAGGAGTAGGAAAGGTAAGACACAACGTGCTATACATTCAGTATGTGGAGGGACTGTTGTTCAACACCATAAACAGAGAAACGCCCCGATGCTGGCAAACAGCACACAGAGGGGGGTGTGTCATGATGGGTGTCGCTGAAAATGATGATGCGTTCACTGCACTTCGGAATTTCTCGCATAAAGATCTCCAAACTGGATGAGCAGTATGAGAAAAGAAAACACAACCACTTATCTACGGCTTGTAATCTTGTAAGACGGAAAAGAGAAACAGAAAAAGCATAAATAAGCAAAATCTTTTCAAGCACCCAGTCACTCAAACATCTCATGACTCACTTCAAGGACTAAATATTTCAAAATACTAAAACCAACATTTATTTCAATTCCAATCTATATTGCAGTTTCAAATCTGGAATCATAGGTCCTTGGAGCAGTGAAGAGTATATTAAAAGATGTCAAAAGTATCTAAACATAAGAAAGTTTTCACTGTTCATTATACATTTATAGTACTACAAAATTGAGATACTACATATTTAAAAAAAACACGCTAAATTATTACCCATTTAACCTTTTTTAATCTTACTTATGTTCATTTTCTTACTCTCTTAGATACATGCCAAAATTAAATTGAATTACATATTGGTTAATAAAGTTTAATTGAATTGATAGATTTTGTTTGTGCTGAAGAGTTTGAAACCTGTCTGAAGTGTATAACTTTTATTCATCTTTTAAAATCTATAAACATGTTTTTCTCCCTAAAGTGCCATAATAACTTAATAAAACAGAAATACTCAATTATAAATAACATTAGTTTATTTTCGACTACTCTGTGTCACAAGTAGTGATGCCGATTACTATACTTCCGACACTACCTGAATGTAGCATTATCCAAAGGCTCTCTTCCACTACGAGGACAGCTGACAACAGCGCACGTTACTCCAGCAAAACACAAATATATTCAGACATATTATGCTTGATTAACACGTTTTTAACAAGCACACACTTACCGCAGACCAAGCAGGACAGGGACTGGCGGAAAAACGGTAGCAGCTTGCAGAGCTCCGCAAGGGCCCGGGGATCTCGAGGGTCGCACTGCAGCACCGAACGGCTCGCGGACACGTAGAGTGAGGTCGCATTCACCGGGTTCATCTCAGCTGGCTGGCCCGGGGCTTCAATCCGGTCCGTGAAGGTGTATTAATACGTTAAAACAATAAAGTCACCCAATAACACAGGCAAACTAACCGGTCGAGCCAGCGGGACTCCTGTGTTCTGTGGGGTGAAACGTTTTTGTCGAGGGGTTCTGGTGGCTTTGAAGCGAGCATATATGGATGTAACGGCCTTAGTTTCCTGTTGTTAAGTCCCACATATATAACAGTCTGCACACAGAGCAATCCAGGTTACTCATCTCCACTCATAGCCAATCCATCCTCAACGTGGTGCTCCGGTTTTAGAGCACTTGAGCTTTAGATCGCAGATTTTAAGTGCGTTCACAAGAGGGTTGACCATGCATAGAAATGTCTGTTTATCCACATCCATTCGGTTTGTTTCCAAACCACGCATGAGACGTGATGAGACAAAGCATCGTGTGCAGCTTTCCCCTCCGCCTTTTAACGGTGCTTTCAACCGGTTAACTTGCAGCAGCTCCAAAATTCACACAGGGGGTTTCGTGACAAAGTGCTCCGGTTTGCAATGGGTTCCCACAGATAATTCCACAGTCCAGATGCATGCTCGTCCCGGGTTTTCACGTCGGTGCAGAGCTGGTATCGCACAATGCATTAATTATCCTACGCTGGAGCACCCGTGGCTCCTATTTCAGTGCAGCCCTAGCAGGCTCGTTATGGTTGTGTTATTGTTCGCAGAGATTCATGGCGGCTCGAAAACAAAACAGGCCGTCTCAGGTTGAAATGGTCCTTCTGGTTAGAAACGCCGAAAGCTGCACGTCGGTGTGAGGGTAGACAGGAGAAAGAGAGAGTCTTGTTATTAAAATAAAAATAATCCCCACGCTCCGATGGTTCTGTCGGTGCTAAGAAAAATAAGCAAGCGGAAGCACCGGACTCTGCTGACAGTGCTAGCCGTCTGAGCTGCCCCGAATAGCCGGCTACAAAAGCAGGCCGCTTCCCACTTCACGGGATTAGCGGGAGTCTTTCGATGTCGGTGCTCGTCTCAGTGGGATTGTGGCGGTAAACGAAGGATTTATCGTAAATAAAGTCCTCCACCTGTTTTTTGTAAACCTCAGAGTGCCAGTAAAAACCCTTAATGAATTATTTCCCTGTTTGTGTACGTTGCTATCGCTAGCCGCGGTGTATTCCTCATACCTCCCGCTGCTCCCTATACACAAACAAGGGGGCGCTGTTGCCCACATCTCGCGAGAACAACATAACGCAGTTGACGTGTATTAGAAAAAGAAGCATTTTTGTCTCCAGAACACAGGCAGAGAAATTGCATTTCATTCCTCATTTGAAATATTGACTCAGATTTAGTCAATAAACCAAATTATAAGAACAGAAGACCTGATGTAGGATTTTTTTTTTAAAAGAAAAAAAAGTCTAATATATCTTTTTGTTCACTTGAAATATTATGTTAAACTGGTAATTAACTGCAGAGGACAGAGACCTAAATAAATACATACAATCTTAAAGATAAGGCAACCATATTTATACAGATAAATAAAGACATGAAACATATTCCGGATCCATTAAAGGATACTACTAGTTACAGTATTAGTACTCCTACTTCTATTACTAGGAGTATAAATCAATCCTTTGATCACAGTACAGTATTACATTGATTCAGTGGATAACAATTTGATGCTTGTTGTTATCACAGCCTACCTTTATTAAAGTCTGTTGTGATTCTGGTTAGTTTTAGTTTCAATTATTTATCCTGTGGTTAAAAAGCTACATTTAGTATAAAAACATTGCTGGAAGTCAACAGATATATAAAATGTATATGAATTCCTTTTCATGTCTTCTCAGATATTCTGAGTCTGATGTCTATAGCTGTAGCTATGACTTCTGTTTATTTTGGAAACATGGAAAGAGAGGACTCATAATTGGAAGTATCACAATGCTTATTAAGAATAGCTACAAACACTCACTCTCTCAGATACACACAAACAAAAAGGTTGAGAACCCATCTGCACACTTGCCCAGCACTTCTCTTTCTTCTTCCTCGTATTTTGTGTCAGTTGCTGCTGGCACCTGGAGATCTCCACATTTCCAATTACTTGAAATGAACATGAAAAAAATCTCAGAATTTCAATGACAGCATCCTCTGATAAGGAAGCATTTTCTAAGAATTCTGAGGTTCTAATGTTGATAAAATTCATCTTGCAACCAGATCAGGAAATTTGACATGCTAGATTTTCTATGAAATTTTATAAACGAAAAATCAGTACAGGGAACATGTCTAACATGATCTCATGGCAATGCATATTAGCATACCATTTCAGGCATCTTTTGCATGTAATTTATGAATCTTTTGGCGCGTTAAGGATTGGGTAAAATTGTAAGGCAGGGTATCATGACTACAAAACAAGATTTTTAATGAGACCTGGTTTGTTTTTACCTGCATGACAGAAACATTTTTTTCATTTGATTAGAACTCCAATCATATGACTTTTCTTTCTGCTCCCTTTCATTCATGGATTTTTGTATTAATTTAAACTATTCTTTATTTGTGTATGAATGAACAAATGGGGAAAAAGAGTATAATAGAAGTTCAGTTTTAGTAATCAATGAATAGTCCCAATTTACTCATGGACAAGCCAGAATTGGATACTGATGACTAATTCAGCTGAAAATGATGAAGTAGTTGAGCTAAATTGTGTTGGCTGTAAGGAAGTCCTCACATATGACACATGTGCCTTCAATTAGTTGTGGCCTATAACTACACTTTACATATAATTACTTTTAACTATTTTCATACAAACAAAAGTAAATTCCTCACTCAAATGCAAGTTTTATTTCTTGCATTTTATCTTATTCTATTTTAGATTTTTCTGTTTAATTTCTTTTTATAAGGATTTTTTAATGTACCTTTTAGTGCTTCTTCTGCACCCCGCTGTAATGTTTTTAATGTTCTATGTGAAGCGCTTTGAATTGTTTTGTACATGAAATGTGCTATACAAATAAACTTAACTTGCCTTACACTGAAGTACCTGCGACCTCTAGCGGTTGTGAGGGCAACTGCATGTGAAGAATAGCCCTAACCATGTTACTTTTCTAACCCTAACAAAGTGATGTTACAGCCTATAAAACCAAAATTGGGATGACCACTGTCCCTGAGAAATTGCATATTACAATTTTTTTTCCCCAGCCAAGAGCATCGCATTACAGCTATGTTTTGCTTTACCACACCTTGTCACACGCCAGCAACTGGACAACACAATAACTGTTTTGAACGCGGACTGTAGCTGATTGAGGAAAAAAATGCAAGAAGACATTTTCAGAGGAAGCAAGGAAAAAAGAGAAAGTGACAACAAGAGATAATACAAAAGTCCACTTTGGACTGACTTTTACTGTCTGGAGAGAGCTCAGAGAATAGACAGGATGCAAGACAGATGGCAAAATAGCATTCGTTAGGGGTCCCCAAAGCACGAAAATCTGCAAAAGCTCATCAGTGGGGCTTTAAAGTTATGAACAAACAACTGATATTTCAGGTGGAGGGCTTACTGGAAAAGTCAAAACAGTAACAACTAAAATAGTTTGAAGCTGCTAATGTTTTATTTAATCAAAGATGTAATTTAACCATTTAAATAATTAGATTTATTACAGGCAAACCCTTCAGTTTGGGCACATGTGCACAAAATGAAAATAAACATCAGGAAAATAGGACAGTTTTGACTTCTTGAAAAATGTTTACACGCAAAGATAATAAATCAACTGTCACAGCCAACTATTGTAAGTGGTGTGGAAAAATATACTGGACTGAAAAAACTCATATGCAGACATATGCAGACATACATTCCACACATGTGAGTAATTCCTCTTTTAAAGGCTTTATGGTGCCTCACGCAGTTATGACTGTTTTTTTCTTTTCAGTCTATTTTAGTATCAGTTGATGCTAAATATACTTGGTTGGTCAGTCTTTTGGTGTTGTTCTCAGAGTATGACAGAGCAGGACTTAGGGGTTGGGTGATTCCCTTTTGGATTTCTATGTGGTTAGCTGTTTTGTGTCATGTTTTATGAAATTATCTATCTAGGATTAATCGGGCCATTGAACCACAGACACTCACTATGAAATCTGTGTACTATTTTCAAAACTACACATGACACATCATGTTAAATATACATGTGGTGTTGAGAAACTTAAACAATAGTATTAGTTAATATTGTGCTGGAAAAAAGACAAAAGTTGCTCAACAATCTTTTCACAAAATTGATCCAAAGTCCTTTCTATGGATCAGTCAATGACAGCAACTTACTCAATGCCGCCTCATCTAAAAGATTTCAACTTATGTGGTACCCAACAAATTTTCACTTTTCTCCTCTGATGAGTAAGAAAGTAAAGTTTAGCTGTCTTTTTTTCTGCTGAAATCAAGTGTCCCGGTTGTGTTGTGTCCTGTTCTCTGTTGTTTTGTAAATCTCACAGTCAATAGCTTGAGCAAATTTACAACAAGGAATCCCTGCACCAACCACATGCCATTAGTCAGGGAAAACTGCCTGTTTTTACAAGAATTCATTTAACCCATCAAACCATGAAGTGCTCCTATTGAGTTTATATCAGTTGTACATTTCACATCTTCAATCAAAAAAAAGAAAGTTTTTCATTTTAACAAATGAAAACCCATCCAATCCACCTTCCTTTACCTTCAGAACTGCCTTAATTCTTCACGGTAGAGATTGAACAAGGTGTTGGAAACATTCTTCAGAGATTTTGATCGATATAGACATGGCATCACACAGTTGCTTCAGATTTGTTGGCTGAACATCCACAATGGAAATCTTCTCTTCCACATCTCAAAGGTGTTCTAAGATCTGGTGACTGTGGAGGCCATTGGAGCACAGTCAACTCATGGTGTATTATCCTGCTTTAAAATAACCATCAGAAGCTGTTACATCGTGGTCACTAAGGGATGGACATGGTCAGCAACAATACTCAGGTAGGCTGTGCTGTTTAAATGATATCCAATTGGTATTGAGGGACCCAAATAGTACCAAGAAAATATCCACTGTACCATTACATTACGCCAGCAGTAGCAGCCTGAACCGTTGATACAAGGTGGGAAGAATTCGTTATTACACTGATATGCCAAATTCTGCTTTATGCTTCCAAGTTGTTTATGACAAATTTGACTAAAGCGTCAAACATGGCCACTGAAAATGTCATGGCCATTTCTGTCATTTTTTTTGCCAATGATTTTTGGCATTATTTTTTGTTAGACTTTCTTATGGCAAAATTATCCTTATCTCCGTAAAGAATCCTTTCAAAAATTTTGGGTGGTAAACTGGACCCCCCCCAAAAATCTAATCAATTGTTCCTTATTACATTTCTGAGATTTCCTGAAAATTTAACCAAAATCTATCCACAACTTTTTGAGTTATGTTGTTAACAGACAGACAGACAAACCAATGCCGTTGAAAACATAACCTCCGCCTTAGTTGGAGTAAAAAGTAATTTTAACTTATATCTATAGTCTATACCTTAAAGCTTCAACAGATATCTTTTCTGCTATCAAAGCCATAATCATTCTTTCCAGATTAACTTTCTTGTTTGGGACAATTTCAGGCTTGATGTTATATACTGTATCAAAATGTCTTTTTTTTTCAAAGGGTAATCCCACAAAAAAAATCTTTAAATGGCTTCTGTTTAATTTAATCAACTTATTTTATCATTCAAAATAAATCTAAATATCTAAATAATTTAAATCCAAAATGAAAATATTTCTCAGATGCCATTGTTGCAACAAATTGCTGGCAAATCAGGTTTAAAACACATTATTCTGCTTGGTAATATGAGCAATAGTGAATATCAGTAAATGTTACCCCGACAAACCAAATGAGCCATGACATATATGGACATAATGCACAAACTTTATAATCGTCTCAGTGTGTGAGTCTTTGTATTGTCATAACTGTAACATGGTTATTTCCATTACAGATTATCTGCATGACAAGAGTAGTTCCTCTTTTTGTGTGAAGCTCTACAGTATAAATAAGACCATCCTTCCTTGTTTCATTCATTACACTCTGGAAAGCTGAATAGATAATTTTGGAAAAAATTTAAAGCTTTCTATACATTTTCACAATTTTGGTGCTGTGAAACATTTGAAGATGCGGACATTTTTATCTGTCAGCCGCTGGATTTTTCTGCTCACCCTGGCAGCTGTGATGTTCCTCTCAGTCTCGCAAGGTAAAAACTGAACTCTGGATTTAATGTTTTCTGTTTTCTGTGAAACTCCTTCAGTAACAAGTTAGGTGCAGGTACACAATTTTCAAGCTGTTTGGTTTGTTACAAATGCCAGAGAGGCATTTATTATACAGGAGACTTGGTTTGACCAAAACTTATTCATCTAATTGTTTAATTAGATTAATAGCTGCAGCATGATTATGCAGCGTGCCAATCAATATGAAGCCAGATGACTTTGAATTATGGTGCAAAAAAAACGATTAAAGGTAAAAGAATAAGATTGAATTCACTCATCACAATTTGTAGTAGGAGTAACTGAAGGGATTGGTAACCATGGTAACAGTTGTGCATGTGGGGTAATCATTTGTTGTCGGGCTGTTCCCACAGCATGACAGGTCTTTCTTACAATACTGCTGACTGGAGAACAAGTCATATAATGCTGTGTTTTCATTTCTCTCTCTGTGTGATGGTTGGTGGTACAGTCGACTCCTATCCAAATATAAATCTATTCTGCTGTGAAAGATTCTATGAGAAAAGAATTCGGAGGATCGAACGCTGCTATGAACAGACACCCCGAGAGAACTGCAGACTCCACGCCTTCGTGTAAGCACGACATCTTGATCCCTATCCTGTGTCATTAAATGTAAACTGTTTACATTTAATCATTAGTGTATTACCAGTTCATTAACCGTCATTAGAATCTGATTAACATTTGTAATTGTCTTGCATCTGTGCTTCTAGGATTGAAAACAAAAAGGGCAAGTGGTGCATCAACCCAACTTCTGAATGGCTCACAACCAAGATACAGATGGTGAGAATCAGCTTTATAAATCCAGAAGAATAGCAGGTTTCTAAATATCTATCAAACTGCTTTTGACTTGAAGATTTTCTTCCTGAAAAAAAGATTTGTAGTGATGGAAGCACATTTACAGACTTTAAACAGAACCTTAAACCTAAACTGAAGCTGGTGAAAAACAACTAAATTCATTTACTGGGGTAATGCTCTTGAATTTGGCAGTGAAGTAGTAGAAGGTTTCATTTCTGCTACTTTGAAATATTTTTTACCTGTACTCTAGCACATTTGGGACAATTATGGGTGATGAGATTAGAAATATTGCCTGATTCATGCAAATAAATCAGACAAACTGTACATAAATCTTCACGGTTAAAAGGGTGAAAGTGGCACAAAATGGTTAAAATGGTTGAGCATGATGCATCTAAAGACGCTATCAGCAGAAAAACATATAATGTCCTGAATTTTATAAACTTTTCTACTCATACATTAAAAATGTTCTATCTCTCCACTGCAGGGATTAGAATGTAAACCTATCTTATCGTTGGAGTGAGTTGATGAGCTCAAGAAGCATGAAAACAACGCCTAAACAAAGAAACTACGGACGACATTTCCAGCTGATTAACTATTTATTACTTTTACATTAAAATATTTATTTAAGATATAATTTATTTTTCTATTTAATTTGGAGAAAACAGTCAAATGAAAGTTATTGTTTTACTTGATTGAGAATGTGTTGACAGAGTTGTAACCCTCGAGCCAGAAATGGAAATTAAAAGGTTTTAAAATGTGATGGAGACTTGTGTTTTTCCATGTATGGTGTCTGGTGTTGGCTGGAAGTGCTAAGGGGATTTTTGTGGTGACTCAGTGTTACATTTCCTTCATACACTGGAAAGACTAAGGTTTGTAATAGAGTAACAAACATG
>JBBBVU010000019.1:6583843-6605466 GCA_037177055.1 Atherinosoma microstoma
TTCAGTTTTGTCTTCATTTAACTGAAGAAAGTTCTGACACATCCAGTCTTTAATCTGATCAATGCATCTGATCAGTGGTTGGATCAGACTATAGTCTCCTGGTGAGATGGTTATGCAGATCTGTGTGTCAGTGGTGGGAGCATGTAGATGCTGCCCCAGGATGTAGCCTTGGGGAACTTTACAGGTTATCATTGATTGCTCAGATTTATAGTTCTATCACAGCTAAGGTCACACTTTATTTCAAACTGGTGACACAAAGTTAAAAGGCTTTGACATTGACTGGTTTTAGATGCTGCTTTTCATTTTTTCCATGTTTGACAATTTTTTTTATTTTTGATGTTCAGTGCTACTTCTGCACTCTGCTGTAATGCCTCTGTTTTATGAAAAGCACCTTGAATTGTCTTGTACATTAAATGTGCTTTACAAATAAACTTGCCTTGCCTTTGGTTGGTCTTACCTATCACACCCCATTTCGCACTTCATTCATCACATATCACAACTCTTGTTTTGATTATTGCCATGACTTATCACAAAGCTTAGGTCCCTTTATAGATGAATTGCTCAGAATAAAACCACCTACTGAGTTGTCAGAGCTGTTCTGGATACTCGGGTGAGAAGTTCTGGTATATGATGAGCAACGACTTACCTGTCATCCATATAAGAATGACAAGACAGACCCCGTGGCAATTGACAGTCATTCAGTAATTGATAGTCTCATTATCAGATCACCATTTTATTTGTCATGGAGGTGTGATGCATCTCACATGCTTAGGCCTGTGTGATTTGTCTTATGTATGTCTTATGTACATGCAACAGAAGGTTCAGTTGATTTTTTTTTCTCTTTGAAAAATAAAGATTATAAAACAATTTGTGAGTATTTGTCTCCTTTTTATTAGTGTTCTGGGCATTTGTCTTGTGAGCAATTTTCTGCGCACCACCTGGCACACAATAAAAATTGGGTTTTGCAGACAAAAATAAAAATTATTGCATTATATTGTATTTCAGCCTGTATTTAACAACGTACACAAGTGAGCTTTGAAACTGCAACAGAACAAAGCTCTATGTTGCCCATGCCAACATGTAATGCACTGAATGAAAAACCAGATTCTAATAGTCACAGTCATCCCTTATATGAATGTTGGTCCCCATTATTTACTAGAACCCTATTAAGAAAATACAAAACATTCCATTGTTATCAGCTTCTTGCTTATGTAACTTCTAACATATCTCAGACTAATCCGTTTCTGATGTGGATTGAGGAAGAAAGTTAAGTTTTCAGTGTTTTCCCAAACTATCTATTTCTGAGAGGGAATTGTCCAATGGTAATTCAAAAAAGAAAAAAATGGTTAATTCTGCATTTAAAGTGCTGTGGAAAAGCACCCCATGTGTTGCAACAGACTCGTGAATAAAATTAGGAAGGAAGTTTGATATATTTAAATCCTCTCAACATCGATACCACAGCTACTGTTGAAAGTAGCTGTGAGCCACATCACTGCTCGTAATTTTCTCAGCCCATCTCTGCTTCTTAGCTGCAAACTGAAAGTAAAACAAAAGCTGAACACTTTTTAAGTACATTTTGAAAAAGCACATAAGACAAATGTTACAACTTTGTGCATCAAGACAGTCAATAATTTGTTTTTTAAAACAATCTATACACTAAGTGGCGGCCTGATTTACATGTCTCTGTCCAAGTTCTGCTTCCTGTCCCCCTCTGCCTCAAACCACACACTTTCCTTCCTCATTTTATCTGAGGTGATGTGCTAAGAAACTCTGGCTTGAAACAGACAAAAGAAAAAAAAACTCCACAATGCTTTACATCTTTTTCCATACAGAGTGAAAGTTTGTGCAGACATGAATTAACACCTCTCATCTCGACCCCCTCGCAACACTTGTTTCTCATAAGTTACACCTCATCCTGACACCCATAACAAAGGCGATGACAGTGATGGGAACCATCACTGAACTATTTTGATAAGGAAATTACTGACTAAAAAAAGTGTTTGTCACACTGTCACGTCATTCAGACTAGCTACCCACCTCGGTTCTTTGTAAATATACTAATTAAAATAAGACACCCTCATGCTGGTTGGTTGGTCAGTCAGATCAGATAGCTGCTTGATTTGAAACTATTTGGATAAAACTGGGTTAACGGAATCACACTATCACAACTTTCAGTTTAGTTTCTGAGAGAAAATAGTGTACCCAAACTATGTTTTTAGTAATGCATCTTACGAGAACTCACCAAACTGAAAGTTTACTCAGAGTGACTGGTTCTGCGTATACTCTGTTGCAACAGCAAGTCATTTCCTGTCTAGCTATTTCATCTCTTTTCGTTTTGTCTGAATGGCTGGTATTTCCTCGTTGAATCTCAAATCAGTTCTTAATGCTTTGGTTGCGTATGTTTCACTTTTTGCAAATGCCACTTAAACAAAGCCAAAAATAGCTCCCCCTCTTTAAAACAAAAATAATAAATATATTTAAAAAAAGCCTTGTTATAATGTTCAGAGGGGCCAACCACTGGAGTTAGGGCTCAGTAATTCTAACTACAGTATATTAAGAGTCTTGTATAATAATGATACACCTTTTGAATTAATTCTTAATTTCACTTGATACAGCTGAAGGGAGTTAAGAATTAAGATAATGTAAGACTAATCTAATACTTGAAGCAAACACTTTATGATTTAGACTATCATCTATCAAAGAAAGTGAGAGAAAAAGAAAAAAGGACAATAAGAAGATTCTTAAATGTGGCTGCAATGAAAAATTTGGATGGGAGACATTTTCAGATGTCAAGTCAACATTCTCGAAGACAACTGTGGTTGTTAGGTGGGATTCAGACGTAAGCAATGCATTGACACTAAAAAGTAGGCTTGGCTGATATTTGAAATTGTAGCGACAGTCAGTCATGATCAGTCATGCAATTTGATTGGCTGGAACCACTGAAACCTGAAATGTGTTTGTGTGAATGCTGTTAAAGTATCAGAAAAGCAGTGGTTAAAAAACACTGTAGATGAGCGATGTAGATGACCCAGAAGGAACAGATTTAATGAAAACAGAAAGCAACCACATACTGACTTTTGAGGAACACCATAAAAGAAAATAGAAGCCTAATAAAATTTACTACATGAAAAGTAAAAAAGGGTATGATGAAAATGAATCGTTTCGACTTCAACTGAATCCTACACTGATTTTGACTGACTTATCCTGACTTTACTAACAGGGAGGCATCAGATTAGCTCCCACAGAGTCCTTATATCAAAATCATAGAGCCAGTGTGGGATTATGCAAAGAGGCAGAAACAAGTGAAACAGCCTGTTTGCCAAATACCTTTTGGAGTGAGTAGCTGCTACTTGGTGCTCCTTTATGGATAAATTGTGATCATAGCAAATATTGATAAATACTGTACTGCATCTTTAGGCACTCCTTCAAAAACCCATTATTTGTTCCAATTTCTTTAGTTGGATCTTTGAAAAATACCAAAGACAGTACAGTATGACAGACATAAAATAATATATTTGTAGCAACAAAGAAATTCCCAAAGAGATATTAGCTGAAAATTGGCATATCTTACCATAGCATGCAATTCTTAAAAATTTACAAAAACTGTGCAAGTGGAAGACCAAACAAGTAACAGGTCTAAATAAACTAGAAAACAAAGAGGATCTGAAAGTTATGTTATCAAAAGAAAAAACCTCTTAGACCTGCCACAGGCCAAAGCTTCACCAGAAAAGGTCTCCATGTTGTGGTAACCAATATAATTATATGATAAAAATGTTATTGAAAAAAAATTGCAAATATGATAAATGGGCAGATATCATATGTTTTTCTTCTTTCTGCTCCTTTTCATTACATAAGTTTATTTACTTTCTGTTGATTTTATTTTGTGTACTTGGCTTTTAATTTTTTCAGTTTGCTAAAAATGAAATTAGAGGAACCTAACTAACCTAACCTAATTATAATATATGCTTACTGTGTGATTATACATTTTAAGGAAGGGAAATTAAGAGAAAAGGCCGAAGTATGCCAAATTAAGCAATAACTGGCCTAAAAATCAGACAGGTCCTATGGAATGATGAATCTTTCCCAGAGTCCAGATCTTGAGGTTGAAGGGAAGGTTGTTCAGAAAAACTAATATTTAGGCTCATTAAAATTACACAAACACTGTTTCCTTTCTCTCATCTATTTTATTTCCATTTATGTTTTCACATTTTTAAATGATCCAATCAACCTATTTCCTGTTATTCTGACAATACTGCATTGTCAGCCCTGTACCAAATCAAGAGTCCTAAGCAAGGCCAGTTCAATCCTCATGGATTGGCTCATGAGTTCAGGCAGCTTCCATCAAGGCACAGGTACATCCTTCCTTCCAAAATAAAAGATTAATAGATATAAGTTTTCTTTTGTCCCTGCTGCCATTGCTCTATTATCCAAGTAGATCTATTTTCTGTTTTTATCTATTTATCATCATCCTTTAGATTTACTATTGTTTTTTGTGGGATTGTTGTACTGATTGGTTGATTGTTTTTAAAGCTTGCTGTATAGTAAAGTAGCCTACCCCATGGGGATAATAAAGACTCCTTGAACCATACAGTAAAAGTTAACTTCATATTGAATGTTAGATAATGGCTGGAACTGAGAGGTCAATGTTGAGACATGTCTGTGTGTCACTGGGCAAGAACACACTCATGTTACAACATGTCTCTCGTAATCAACAGTCATTGGGACATGAATGTCACAAGTGTGACTTCCACTAAAAGGAGAAGCAAAATATAATTGAAAAATTACTTATTAACCATAGTTTTTTTTAATTTATTATGAAAATAAAGTTGCTGTTTCCTTTTAGCTCTGATCTATTTACTTGGAGCTATGACCCGTCAACATGAAGTGCTGAAGCTTTGTGAATAATTCTTATAATGATATACTGAATACTAAAGGCTGAGGCTTCAGAATGACCTCTGACTTCTAAGGTATTCCTTACACCCCCACAATCAAATGATAAAAAAAAAAAATCATGACTGACTTTTCCGACTGAAACTGAATGATGAAATTCCTTCCGGAGGACAGTTCTCGGTCACTTCTTGGAATTCCCCTTAAATCAGCATCTCATTCATTCACATGTAGAGAAAGAAAGGGAAAAAGAAGATGACTAACCTCAGAAACTCCTTCTGCTTTTCAGGCTTTAAGAAGCGATCCAGTCCAACTATTTCTCAGTTCATCAAGCTCTCCGGAGAGGAAGGGAGACGACGAAAGACAAGCAGAAAAGACTTTCTTCAGTATTAAATACCACATTTAACAATCGTGAAAATGGCAAACTGTGGAAGCCCGTTGAAGACTGCACTGGTGGCCATCATCCTGGTGGCTGTGGCTGTGTCTGGACAAGCTGGTAAGTGCAAACTTTAGATAAACTTTAGGTGCACAGTCTTGTTGATGGCTTTTCTTTCATTTATAGTGATATTATTCAAAACTTATGTCTATCTGTGTTCATCTGCAGACGAGAAACTGGCCTCTTGTTGTAAGCAAGTCACCAATGTTGAGATCACCAAACCAATCTTGGGATACTTGGTGCAGAGGGCCAATCTTCCATGTGTTAACGCAGTCATGTAAGTAAGAAAAGAAACTCTTGATAGTCTGTGCTGAAACAGGGTTAGCATCTATATTTTGGTAACGCTAAGGCCGAATATTACCCTGAAATCATTGTTCAGGTACTGAAAAGTAACAAAAAATTTTTAAATTTAACAGAGATGTTGCTTTGCAACCCAAAATTGGTTTTTAAATTTGTCCGATTGTGTAAAAAGATTTATAAATCTATTGACCTGTTAATATCATGCCAAGTAAGTTTAGCCTGTATTCAAATAAAAATGGTTTCTAAGGTGCTAACTTACAATTTGTTTATTATTTCTGCAGCTTTCAGACAGAGACCGGTCTTTACTGCAGTCAGGTGAACGCTCCCTGGGTTCGCCGCAAAATTATGGAATTTAGGTGAGTTTAATATCATGGTAACTTCTATTTTTTCAAAATGATCTTTGTCACAAATTTTCTATCAATCCTTCTGTTCCACAATTAATGTCTCATCTTTTATCATTTGTGTAGGAATGCAAAGGCTCAGTCGACTGTTCCGTCTGCGATAACTTCGTCTCCCGTCTCCCTCCTCTCCATGATAACATCCACCGCCTCCCTTCCTTCATCATCCACCCTTCTTTCTTCCTCTTCCTCCAACTCTCCTCCCTCTACAAATAGCCAGTAGACCTGTATCTCCTCCACCACCAGCTGATGAAAACAAGCAGAAAAGTTTTTGATATGGTTTATGACTATGCCTGCTACCAGCTAACGTTTGTTAAAGAATTTGATGTTAAATTATTTTAAATAATTATTTTATGAAGTCTTTAGTTTCTTTCAGTGCCGTTAAAAGTTAAATTATTTATTTCTTTAAACCGATTGACTTGTACTGTTACAGTAGACAGTTTTATTTATTGTCAAGTATATTTAAAATGTTTACATATTTCTTAGGACCAGAGTAATTTATGTATAACTATATACCTGTGTGCACCCTCATTGTCCATTCTCTCATATAAGAAATTTTCCTGAGGATTTCTTTTTTTTTTTTTGGTAAGCTATTTGTTTTAACTTCAACTTTTCACCTAAAGGTGAAGGTATGTAAATCGGAGTCCTTCATTCAAAAATAAATGTTTCTCATTCCTCTCATCTGGAGTTTGTCTGATTGTCTTCATCTGTAATACTGGCTCTATCTACAGTTTGAGCATGAAACATCCCAACTATGGTCCCTATGACTACAATAAAACTGATTTTCAAATCTCATCTACTTTAAAATCGTATTCACAACTGAACATAGAAAACACATCAAGTGTCGAAAGTGAAGCATTTTACTGTTAAATAAAGATTTTAGTGTACTTTGAATTTGATGGCAGCAAAATGTGTGAAAAAAAAAAAAAAGATGGGACAGAGCTATGTTTACCACTGTAGCATTTTCTCTTGTTTTAATAGTTTGGGAACTGAGGAGACTAGATTTTTGAGAGATGTGTGTCGTCGCATCGTCTGATAAGACTACAGTGTTGTGTATCATGATTCACCAGATATTTTCAACTGCTTAAAGGTTTGGACTTCAGGTAGGTGAGTCCAGCACCAAGACACTTCCCATGGCACGGCATGGTCTTGTTTAACTATGCAAGGCCTTTCCTGACAAAGACATTTCCTGGATGGAAGATGTTGCTCTAAAACATAATACCAGTCAGCACTGACATGTCTTTGTGACAATTCCATCGTCACAAACATATGATGTATGACTATTGAGGCGGCGGCTGCATCAGGAGGCTAAATCCATCCTGATCCCTGTTAGTGATCTGATTAATGATAAGCCTGCACTGGTAACTAAGTGGCCAGTTAGCAAATGAGAAGCTAACTAACTACTCATTCAACCTGACTAGTAATTCCTGTGTTTGATTCAGCCACTCATCGGACAGAAGAAAAAGTTTTGCACTTTGCTGAAGAACATTTTAAATATAGACAATATATTTTCACACACACCAAGTCATCAAAAAATGCAAATGAGAAAAAAAAAATATAATAATTGTTAGTGATTCCAGTGATTCCATATGGCTACATTAGTATATTTTAAAGGTAAAACTGGTTTCACTATCTTTAATACATTGAAGATGATTCATTGGCTGCTCTAACTGCTGAATCATAACACAACTACTTGACACTTATTAAGGTATCAGATTATTTGAAGAATTCAAGAGGCTTAAATTCATCATAACACCCTCAACACACCCACACATGCTTAAATGCTGGATTTAGGAAGGCAGTGTCAAACCACATTGTTCCTTTACAGAGTTTATCATACAACTTCTTTATCTGACCAAAAAAGTACTTCTCTTGTTCCTTTTTGGTTAACATAGACTTTATACAATTAACCTCTGGAAAACCAAGTGAAACACTTGTGTAAGTCCTCCCATTTGTGCAACTCATGTCACCATTATGTCTGCATTTTTGTGTGTATGCAATTCTTCTGTAATCTCTGTGGTGAAAAATCATACTTATTCTCTTGGCTACTGTCATCATTAAGATATGCACCTCTTTAATCATGTGCATGACCACACATTCATAGTCTCCATTTAAGTTCCTGTTTCAATTGTTCCTTTCGTCTGATGAAGCTGAGTCAGAGTGAATTCTTTTCATTTCTGTGTATCAAAAACCTCATGATCCATGAATAAGCAAGATGCTCAGTCTTTTCGCTCTAAGGAGATTTATTCCTTTTATTTCAGAAGTGGACACAATTTCATTCATTCCTTCATTCATTTTCTATACTGCTTGACTCTATTTCTGTAGGTCTTAATGCAATGTCCGACATGAAATTTGGTTAGAACTGGACAGCATCACTCTCCAACAATTCCGTCTTTTCAGCCCTGTTCATAACAGCCTGTTTCAGGGGGTGCAATGATTTACCTTTCTTTACCTCAACCCTCTTTTTTGATAACAAAGCACAAGACCCAGGAAGAGCGATTACTAGTCATTTGGGTTCCCTAAGCACAAATGCTTTGTAGTGCTCCCCATTTTTTGGAAAATCTAATAGCTATTACAACATTTAATTATGCATTCTGTGATTATGGCTTTTGGAAGACGGAGTGAGTCGGTATGGGCTGATGTTACAGCTGTTAGCGGCTAATGGGAAAGCTTTTTTGTTTGTTTTTAGCATAATTGTGTGCCACAGCACTCTTTCTGCCTGTTAATAAATTGTGAGCAACAACTGGATTACACATTCAAAAGGCTGTAAGATTTGCAACTTTGATTATGATTCTGAATAATCATGAGCCCAATCTTTTTTGGTGCCCCCACTGGAACTTGGGCTGTGTCTCAATAAGTAAGTGCACTGAAACAGTGCACACTGGAATGTAGTGCGCACTGCGCACTTGCTTCTTTAGTGTACACTTTCGTAGATAAGTGCTTGAGCCAAATGGAGCACTGACGTTCTGCACTTACCGGTAGTTACGAAACGTCATTTGTCCGCGACTCTCCAACTCGTCAAAAAATATCCGCCAAATAAATGTCAGCAAAATATAACATTAAACATTTGTAGCCCATATAATCTTTTTACATCTGCTAAACCGGCTAAAAACTGCAAATATTTATTGTCCTGACTCTGCTACATCGGTATAAGTTTTTGCTTAGATCTGCGTGTAAATGCACTATGCACTTAAATGTAGTGCTCGAAAGTGATTGAGACACATCCTCGGTGTCCTACATGCAGTGTGTGATGCACGCGGTGGGAGCGGTGGATCTGACAAGACCTATCATGCCCCTTTTTGACCAAAGAAGTTCCAGAGTTAAAGACACACTACAGAACCTCCATCATTTTCTCAGTGATGCGCCCCCTATTGACAGCTGATTCTGTATCCATCTTGCATTCTACCTGCACTGTGAGCTCTCTCCAGCTAGTAAAAGACTATCTTTTCTTGACTTTTGTCTTATCTCTTGCTCTGTCTCTGTTTATCTTTTGTTTCCTCTCTTCCTCCAATCATGTCTTCTCATGTTTCTTTACTGAATCTGCCACAGTGCGCTTTCAAAATAGCTGGTGTGTTTATATCTGTTTGCTAGCGCTCTGCAAATGTAGCAGTGTGGGTACTGAGTAAATGGCCAAAGTTCTGTAGTGCGTCTTAAAGCCCTAGCTTAAATTGGTTTAAGCTAAAATCTGATTTGGTTTTCCACAGCCAGGGAGCCATTAAGGGGGCATATCATTACATCACTTTAAATTTCAATACATGTTTGACCATCCTGACATGGCATTCTACACACACCTGTTTATTAAATATCTTGCTATATGGTAACACCAGAAATAGACTCTCCGCCATTGCTGAGGTAGCATTTCTGTGCATGTCAGAGCAGAGAAGATTAATATTGAAATTGTACTCTGAAAGAAAAGCTTCAGTAAACATGGGAAAAGTGGGCAAGTGCAAAGACTATGGTGTCCACACCTTCCTGGTGAAAACTTTCCAATGCGACTTGATAGTAAATATTGATAATTAGTTGTGTGGCGTGAAATTGTGGGACGTGTTTGTAAGCCAGTTCAGTTGGGACCCCATTCTTACTTGATCAATGTCTATCATGCATATTTTCCCCCATGGTATAAGAGAAAGATAATAAATGTTAAGTAAGTTTAACCTCTAAATTGAGAAAATGCCCAACTTCCAGCATTATAAAAGTCAAATGGCTAGTCTTATGTTTGCTATGCAATAACCATTTGCACGTGTCATATTTTGTATTGTATGTTGTGTCTTACTGTCAACTTATTCCACTCTGTATCTTACAACATTCAAGCTAGGCACCTCTCTGATTTACGGTACTCTTTTCTTCCAGTTTATGCATTAAATTAAGTAACTGTTTTACTTATAAGACAACAAATTTTCATGATCAAATTATTTTTTATTAGGCATTACATCTGACTCAAATACACTAACAGCAGGTCATATGATAATTACTGTCTACTTTAATCCCCATTCATTGTGGTCTATGGTAATATTCTCTTCCTCTGTTTTATTTGACCAGTCTTACACATCTGATGGGTATTAAGATTACCGTTTTTGGGGGTCTGTTGCATTCAGTTTTTTAGATGTGACACCATGACAGTTGCATCTTAACAATTCTTAGATTACAAGGGATCAATTGATATAAAATTTTATGTGACTGATGCCTGGGAAAGGGCTAAAATATCAAAAACTGCTGCTGATGTCAGCTCAAACTGTGGGTTAGTTCAGTTGTGCTGCTCACCTCTCTTCTGAAATGAGGAAGCAGCTGCTTCTTCTCACTTAATTTTCTTTTCGTCTTGTTTTCTTTTTTGGTCGCTTGATTTCCCCTTTCTTCGGAAAAGACATGACTTATTGCTGCTTCCTATTTCTCTAACTATTGGCTCATCCGGTAAGTGCACTTCAAGAAAAATGTGCATAGAAAAAATAAACAGTATCCCGTAAAAATGTACTATTATGGAGTCTTCCGTTAACTCAAACAAAAACAAAAAAACTTCTGTATTTCCACATATGCCCTGTTAAATTCATGGAATGATACCACAATGAAATAAAGTTGAAGCAAAGTTATTGAGCCTCCATCCAGCATCATTTCAGAACTGAGCATCCCAACAACATTGTATAAATGCAAAAAAGGCAACTCAGGAAGTAAAGCACATAAGTTGTATTTAAAGGGGTAACAATCACAAAAGATTCATTTCCAACTGAATAATTATTTCCCACAAGCCTTTGCACACTTGGTACTGTGGGTCTGTGAATATGGAGAAAAATTTATGTCAGGATACTAAAGCTATACGCCAAACTTAATTGTTGAACTTAAACAGTAGAAAACTAATATCAGATGACTCCAGAACACAGGACTCCAGATATGCTTAGTGTTTAGAAGAGTTCTTGTTCCCAAGATGCAATGCATGAATTAAAAAACTATAAAGCAAAATATACAATGAAAAGTTACAGAAGCAAATTCCTTCACATTTTATGGTACATTTGGTCCTAGTTTTACAGACTTTTCTTAGAGTGTAGGCTATCTAATTCAGTTGAATCATGGGAGTAGTTTTGGATTAAGCCATTTTCTGCTTATTGTTATTGTTAATGCAAAATCCAGTCTTTCAACCACTTAATTCAGTCAAGCTGAATTTCATTGCATTAATTAATCATAAATTTAAAAATGAAAGACAAAAAACATTTCATTCTTCCGGCTTCAAACAGAGGAACACCATCACTTACTTAATCTTAAAGTTTATTTAGCACAGTAAAGATACATTTGATTTGGTTTCTCAATGCTTTCAGGATAATTACATTTTATGGACAGAAAACTCCAAATAACATTTGAGTCACAAACAAAAACAGTGACTCTACTAATAAGACTTTACCCTTGGTGTAAACTTTAAAGCAAAAGGAAATGTCAGCAAGTCTTGTAGGTAAACATTAGCTGTAACACTTCATTTCCTGTGTGAGATTGTGCATAAAACCTGTTTGCCTAAATAAATGAAAAAATAATGAGAAGGTGCTGGAATTTCTTGAATATAAGTTTTTCTTTTTTCTTTTCTATTTAGCTTTTAGGGTCATTTTATCGCACAGTAAAAAAATAGAAAAAAGAAGGAATTTGATGTTGTAAAGGGGTGAAGAGCATTAGTTGGGTCACCTTTTACCAATAAAGATACATTTGGAGGAGTTAATCTAAAAAAAAACACAAAAAAAAAACGCCCTCTTAAAAATCCAGTCAGGATGGGGAAAAAAATCATCTGCTGAATTTGTCACTTGTATTAAATAAAAACAGGTAGCATCGGCCCTCACACGTCATGTGTTTGTGCGTGCACAGATGTGCCAGTCTGTTTCTGAGAAAGTATAACTGAGATGTTGGTGGTTTGGAAGACTAAAATGATTCTCTGTTTGGGGGGGCGGAGGTGTGATAGAGCCATGACCACACAGACAAACACACACTCAGCACATTAATCTGTACATATAGATGCACGTCATCTGCTCTTGCCGATAAATATCGAAGTATCGGTGAGTGTGTGCAAGTTGCATCCTGATCCGTCTGCTGTTCAGAATGACCATGAAGATCCTGCTCATCACGCTCTTTGTGCTCTCCGTGTGTTCCTGCATTCAGTCCCAAAGAGGTAACTGAACTCTCAGAGATAATTATTTTAATGTTCTACTGTTTGACGTAGCATTAGCTATCTGTGGTGAGTCTTTTTGTGTTTCATCTCAGCTCATTTTCATATCACTCCCTTTAGTCTTTTGTGCACGATCTTCAAGTTGATAAAATAGTTACTATATTATTCGTAATCATTATTCTAGTTTAGATAGTATTCCTGTAAATGTGATGGTGGTGCACCAGCAGTTTGCAGGTATTATTGCCTCTTACATTTTTATGACATCTTTGTGAGTATTTAGCTATATATTTACATATTGTTTTATTATTTGGTTTATTTGACTTCATTACCTATGCATGTGTTATATGTCAGCAATGTGTCCTCCACACAAACTCATGTCAGTTATGGTATTCCTCAAGCTTCCTGTCTTGGACCAGTTCTTTTTTACTATACATTCTCCCACTGCTATGCTGATGATAACCAGCTTTACTTATCAGTGAAACCGAAGGGAAGAAATCTATCAACCAATCAGTTACTGAGACTACAGGCCTGTCTTGAAGATATTAAGGTCTGGAGGAGCCAGAAAAAATATCTTTTTTTTTTATTGAACAAAAAGTGAAGTCAGTGTTTTTGGTCCTGAACATAATAAGGGATTCTCTGTGTATGCATATATGTACTTTTATTGCATCACATTGGCTTCAGGTAAAACTGTGAAGAACCTTGGGGTCATCTTAGACCATGCTCTATCTTTTCTTGCCCATAATAGGCATGTATCCAGAAAAGCTTTTTTGTTTATTTAAGAAGAAACATAACTACAAAAAACGTATACATGCTTTAATCTCCTCAGGACTTGGTAATTGTAATGCCATTTTAGCACGTTGTCTGAATAATTATTTTATTTAACTCTGCAGCAACTGAGTAATGACCAGCCCATGCAAGTCTGATGTCTCTTCAGTATTAACCTTCCTTCAATGGTTCCTTTTTAAAAAAAAGAGTTTATTGAAAAATACTTCTCATTATAGTCCTTAACGCTTTACCCACATCTTATCTAAAAAAATCTCATTGTTCCCTATTAACCACAATAACCTCCCTGTTTCCAGAGCACTGGTCTCCTTGTGGTTCCTAGAGGGACCAGAATAGGAATCAGAGCCTTCAGTTCAGAGTCTTCAGTTTTCAGACCTCTCTTTTGTGGAACCAGTTGTCGATGTTGTGCAGAACACAGAAACTATGTCAGGTTTTGAAACTAAACTTAAAACGTATCTATTTGAGAGAGCTGCCTGGTAATTTATCTCTTTTGCCCTCTCTGGCGTTCAGATACCTGATCTACTTTATCATTTTATTTTATTTCTTTTCATATCCTTGCTTTTATTACTACCTATATTTCTATGTTTTAGTAACTTGCAACTATTTTTCTTGAATCTAATTAGTTTTATTAAAAATTAAAGCAAATTGACTCCGGTGATTCCTCCCAGAAAATCTATAACATTTGTTAGATCTACTTCTAAATTCTGAACACAATCCTTCAGTGGAAGTGGGTAAGTGGCGCAGTGGGATTGGTGAGCGGACGGGAAGTGTTGTTTTAATGATTCTTTTCAGTTTTTTCAGACTTTTTTGAAAATCAACACTTTGACCTGCAAGAAGTGAATGCTGCAGTGATATAGGATGGCTTTATTGGTGACGTGGGCTTAACTTAATATATTCTGTTATGCTTTGGCCATTAGAGAAACAGTGTTACAGGGTAAAGCACAAGATGAGCTCAAGCTGCTTTCACACAATCAGAACAATTCATTAACTTTTTTACTTACATAAACAACCCCATCAGATCCTCAATTTGCAGTATGTTTTCCCTCATGTGAATTTGTAAAAGGCTAAACACACTTTAAATTTTTCTTCATAGGTCACTACCCTGGTGGGAAGATCCGACCGTGCTGCATTCAGGTCTCCAAGAAAAATGTCAGCAGTCTGATCACTGGGAACAAATATCATGAGCAACCTGCCAGACCTCCCTGTGTGAGAGCTGTAATGTAAGTTTATACTTATCCTGAGCACAAGTATTAATACCAAAAGCTGTTTGGTTGATTAATTTCTTCTTTTTTTTTCAGATTCAGCACAGTTGACGGGCCAGTCTGTGTTAATCCAGAGGCTCCATGGGTCCCAAAATGCAAGTTGTCCCAACAAAGACACATGAACATTAAAGTGTTTGTAAAGAAGTACTCACACTCTTTCTTTATTATTTCTCTAGTAATCGCCAATATGACCAAGGGGAGACCATAGCTGCCTGACCTGCCTGACGAAATTTCTTCCTGCTGCCTGCTGAGAAACACAATATGTTATAGTTGAGCTCATTCTTATATGAGCTTATATATTATACTTCTATTTATATCTTGTTTATCAAATGTATTCTGTATCTACAACCATAAAGTATTTTCCTCTGCCTTTATTTTCTCCATCTAAACTGCACTTTTTCCACATAAAGTCTAATCCTTTCACTTTGCCGTGTTAAAGCAAAACCTTCTTGCGAAAGAGGAAATTGTGGCTATTTTTATGACAGTATTCACATAAAATAAATTTTAATAAAGATGATTTCTCAATGAATTTTTGCCTCACAATGTTTACACACGACATTCAGACTCAGTTAAATTGACTTTTTAAGTGAACTTAGCGTCATCATGTGGCAACAACAGGTATTGTTTACTTTACAACTTCCATCTAGCCTCGTGTGAAAAGTTCAGAGATTAAATATTTCAAATTTGATAATGCACAAAAAAAATCTGAATTACTGTGTCAGAGAGTGCTTAACCATTCGATTTGATTACCTTTTTTTTTTTTTTACATGATTGAAGTGTGTACTCTGTGTTTGTGCAATGCAAAACCTCAAGTTTCCACATCACACATATTGACCCTGGCCTGGCCACTTTTTTTTATCAGTTATGATGAAGTATAAGACTCTCTCAGGTGAAAATCTCCACATTTCACAGATGAATTTATTGGCCTCTAGTGGCAAACTGGGGGACCTTAGCTAAAGACATGCTTGCCATTAACAGCCAGTTCTGTCCAAGAAAGAAACTGCACTCAATTTATTATGAATCTTTAACAGCACCACACTGGCAGTATTATTCTTCTAATTGAAAGTGAGAACATTTGTGTTTATAATCATCATTCATCAACATTAACAGTGAATCAGTAGCTCTCTGATTTTATTATTTCTCATTGGGCTGCTTTTGTGTAAATGTTTATGGACAATATATAGAATTGAAACACTTTTTAAAAGTGTTTATCTATCTTATTCCATATGTTATGCTAATGCAGCAGTTTGCCTCTTTATCAGAGAATTGAATAATTCTGGACTTGACCTGCATCACCTTAGAAAGAAAGAAAAAAGAACTCACCTCAAAGTCTCTATTAATCTTTTATTGAACCTGGTTGAGATCCCCGGACGAGGAAAGAGTCGGTGAGGGAGAGGAGAGCAGGCTGTATGTGTTGCTCTATTCTTACATTCGTTCAGGTTGTGAAACTTCTCTAACACCAGTGGGAAAAATATAATGGCTTTGCTCAGTCATAGCTCAGATAACTAATGCATGCCAACAGATTGATTAAATCACGAGCATGAGTTAGTATTGCGAGAAAACAAGGACTAACTGTAGCACAAGATTACAACATCCTGTCATCATGCAGCCACAATATTGTATAACTTCATGTGACTATGAGCTTGCATGAGGAATGAATTGATTTGTTTGGATAAGTTAAATTTTACTCTAATGCTGAAGTAAATTATAGCAGTATTCTGTAATATCTTGCAGTTCTGCACAGACCCATAATTAGTAACAGGTACTTAATTCAGCTGCTTAGAAAACAGTTTTAAAGACAAACTACTTTGGAAAGGGCAGTGGGCAATATGTTGAATTCAACAAGCAGATGCTGGCAGGACCTGGGAGACTGTAAGATATGCTTGATTAATGCGATGAATGCAGAGATAAGACCATGTTTTAAGGTTGGAGGTCAAACTGTAGACACTAATGAGGCTCTGTAAGTTTGAAATCGTAACCCCAGGCCAGAAGATATGTTAAAATACACGTATGCATGTCATATACATCTCTGAAACAGCTATGGACGACCACATTCATTTCATGCTGTTCAATCTCAGATTGAAAGTGTGGCCACACAATCTTAAACTTCATGCCACAACTTGAAAACTCATTTCCATGGCCTAGTAAAACATAGATGCTAAGTGATTATTTAATTCAAACAGAATACTAAGGTTTGGCCACATAATGATATTGTCTCTCCATGCATCAGGAACAGCATGTCAATAGTTTGTATCACCAGATGAGCGCTATGGCAGGCGATGTCTTCAGGCGATCAATTATTGATAGATAATTGATACTTGAAACATCAGTCATTTGTATGTCTGCAGTCCAGACTTTTCACTGAAAAAAACACTCAAGACATCTTGAAATGCAAAATATGACAAAGAAGACCCAGAACTGTTGAGGAACTGGAATCTCATCTCAGACAACAATGGGACAGAGTGGGTCTCTTAAAGGTCCAGGAGCTGATTGCTTCAGGTCCCAAATGTTTACTGTTGTTGTTGACTGCTGTTAAAAGAAGAAGGATGCAACACAATGATAAATATGACCCTGTCCTAACTTTTCTGAGATTCTTGATACATTCAAATTCAAGACAAGCTAATGTTTTTCATAAAATAGCAAAATTTTACACTTCTGTATGTTCTTTGTGAATAAAATATTTGTTTATGAGATTTTCAAATCGTTGAATTAAATTTATTATTTACAATTTAGACAATGACTCAGCTGTCTTTCTTTTTTTGGAATTGTATTCAGCCCTTATGCTTACATTGGAGGCTGTTACCGTCACATACAACTACAAAGCAGTATCCAAAGAGTTTACTTAATCAGAACCACAAAAAACATAAGTACATATTTACTCCAAGCTATTGTGAATATTTTGCCATCTGTTTTTCTTTATCTGACATATCATAACTGATTCTCTTGAGGATCTTGTTTAAAATCTAAGCAAAAAACATCTTCATAACATCTTCCTAGTTTGATAAGATGCACATCAAAAAAGGTTTCTATAAACATATTTTTAATAAATATATTCTTTTATTTATTCACAAAAAGCATGTACATAAAAAATACATAAACAACTTAACTTTTAACAATTTAGTACCTTCAAAATATTCAGAATTGGCAACTACCAACAAAAATACGAGTGATCATGTGTGCTCAGCCTTAGAATGTAGGTCTTCATCTATTTACAATTAACAATACATAAACTTCTTCATATTATTCTTTCAGAGATGTTGCATATTTAGTGTATTTATCTTGATGATACTTTTATTTTCCAATAATCTTCAGTGTTGTTCCCACATCAATTCCATAATTTCAAAGTAAACTCACTGCTGAATGTTGCAAGTCTTAACCAGAAGAACTCAGTGCAAATTAGTCAGATTGACATTAATCAGCATTAAACAGTCAAATGGCAGTAAATGTACGCTGTACAATGTGATCATATTGTGTGTATTTAAAGCCATTGACATGAAGGGATTATTCACATAAAGAGATAATGTATAACAAAGTCATAAAAAAAACGAAAACAGTAGTACTATATGACATCAAAACACAAATAAAGGAAAAATATATTTTTAAAGTATATGCACAATAGTTTAAAAAATCAATACAAACTACAGTTAACAATCATTATCTTATTCTTGCAAAATATTTGCAATTAGTGCTGCCATTGAGTCTTGATTTTGTTCTTTTAAAACAGGAAAAACACCGCATTTCTCCTTTTTACTTTTTGCCTCTCTGAGTTTTTGTAGCAATTAAAATTATTTTTACTTCACAATTGTTTCCCAAAAGAGAAAACCAAAATCTGTACCTCATGTTTGAAAAAAACAATAATAATTCAAGTGCAAAATGTGCATACATCCTTCATTAATTATTGTAGTTAAAGTGTATTCTTAATAGCTCCAAATACAGAGTCACGTTTTCTTATATCCCTTTTCCACTAACTTAAAACAGCTACTGGTACTAGAGTCAGTTCAATTATAGAACCTTCTAAAGAACTTGGTGTTGGTTTCTACAATACTGAGGAGTCGCAAAAAACCTTGTCTTGTTTCAAGCATTCTGTCTTGGATAAAAAAAAAACTAGACACTGAACTGGCTATAACTTTTCAAACTTTGTGGTCACAAAGTTTTAGTTGCTCTCTTTAGCCGTCATTTAACACCCCCCCACCCCCAACACATTTTTTGCACTGGGCCATCAAACAATTGGTACAGGTTTCCTGGCCGAGAACTAGTGCCTCTGTTGGTTGAACCAGAAAAAAAATAACTGGTTTTCTATTAGACACTAGCCCACTTTAAAAACTAGCAGGCAAACCCCTTGGGTGGAAAAGGGATACATGCTCTGCTTATCATCAGACTATGAATAATTGCAGCAGTTCGGATTTTTCCAGCTTGGCTGTGATGCTGTCGTTTTTAAAAACCTCTTCCCATGTTGTCCCTACAAAAAGAGAAAAAAGTGCTTAAATCATTAAGAGAAACTGGATTTACAAATGAAAAGAGAAACAGGTACATTTATGCTTTACACACAAATAATGACATTTGGTATTTATTGCAGTTCTATCTTGTTGAATACTTACATGTCCACTGAGATTTCTGTTTTTGGTGATTATAAGGGACCAGATTGATCCCCTTTCTGGTTAGAATAAGAATAAATTGTGAGATTTTCAGCTTTCTATCAAGGGTAAATTATTTATTTCTAATTTATACTCTGTTTAATACTGCCATCACAGTGCTCTGTATCTTTGTCGAGCAACCTTTATAAGATATTGATCAAATTTGATGCATTTGGATACACAAAATGTGATGAGTGAGAGCTAAATAACTTTTGTACCTTCTTGCAGCAATAATATACCACGCCTAATACAGCAAGGAGAACTAATGGGATTAGCACTCCGATTGCAACACCTGCAGCATTCACTTGGTTATCTGCAAAAGTAAAGAATCAACAAATAAAAATGTGAAGCACATCATTTTTGTATCATTTACACGAGTGATTTACACACACTTAACAAACTTTAGTTTGACATCCACTAACACAGACTTTGACTTAGTGCTGTGATGGTCAGCTTGAACCGTTTCTATTGATACAGCATCACCTCTAAACAACAGGCGATGCTATAGCAAACATTTCTGACACTGGTGGGGAGACTGAATATGATCAAGATGATCAAAACGAAAAAGTAATCTTCTCATTTTTAGGAAGACACTTATTATAAATCAATGTTCGAGAAATCTGCTGTTCGTTACCATCACTGCTCCATGTCAAAGTGAATATATCAACACAACTACAGTGTTCCCTCTAACAGCAAAACATCCAGCTTAACCTGATCTTACCTTCTGGTATATGAACCAATGTGGTTTTTACATATTGATCGCCAGAATTACTGAGTTCACACGTGTACATCCCCTCCCGTTCAGAAGATAAATCCTTTAGTGTGAGACTTCCTGTCTCTGACAAAGCCTTCACATATTTCTCCCAGTCTTTTGAAGGACTGAAGGAGTTTTCAGTTTTGCTATGGGTCAGGATGAGCTCACTGTTGTTGAATCTCCAGATAACATATGTGTAGAAGGTTTCAGAGTCTGTGCAGGGAATTATTGTTTCAGTAGATGACCCACTGATAGAACCTGAAATTACATGACACAAATGCACACAAGCGTAAAATAAAGATATTTCATTAATTCAAAAAAAAGAAAATCTGACTAATTTGTCTGATAAAAGATTAATAGATGAAACTGTCAGTTGTTAGTCAAATTTTGTGACCTACTTGGTTCAAACAAAGTGGCATTCTTCGTGCTTGCTTGAGTGCTGACGGTGCAGCTGAAGATCATTTTAGCATTACTGTCTGAAAGCATCAGAGAACTTTTGATGCTGTACAGCTGCTGTTCAGTCCGCAGGACTGTTGTGGTCGGGTCCATGACGTTGATATTGGATGGAGGTTCAGTGGACCAAAGGAGCTTAGGTTCAGGATAGATGTCCTCTGAGTTACAGATGATTGTGTCTTCTGTTCTCTTAATGTAAACTTTACTGACTGGAGCTGCATTAAGAAAAGTACATAGCCTATTAGAAAAATATATAGTTGCTGTTGTGTTAATATCACTTGAATGCTCAACTCATACCCTTGATCCAACTTCATTAAAACTCTAGCGTCAGATAATTAACTAATTACAATGAGACCACAGGCGACTATACTGTGAAACAAAGGCAGCTAACGCTCTCTTCCCACCTGCGCTTCACGCACCAGCCAGCCAATCAGAGCACGCCTGCAATATACGCCTCTAATTAGTCTAGAGTTCTGCACAGTAAGAAGTTTGATCATTTACTGGAACGCTGCAACTTTTACAAGACATTCCCGTTTCATATCAGCTGTCATCTAGTTCAAGTGAGTGAGCGACTGTTCTTTTGGCCCTGTAATGGTCTGGTTGAATGTTTGTTAAGCTAATTATGCTTGTTTTCAGTAAACTTTGTGCAGCGAGGTTTATCACTGTTCCAGGTTTCTTATGCATCTTTTTTGGCATTTGGCATTATGCTACATGGGTATGATTCAGCAGTTAGGGGAGGCAGTGTACATTTTTTCTGCACATAACTTGTTGGCAGTAGGTGGCAGTGTTGCCTCATGAGTGACGCTTAGCACTACTTTTAGATTGTGAAGCCCTTTCTGCCTTCAGTCTTGGTTACAGTCTTTTCTGTACTTTACCAGTTACTCCTTTACTTGTGAGGTTTATTTATATAACTACACATTTAAGGTAGCCTAAATATAGCAGCCATATTTGCTCCATTTAGTTTCACAATTGTATAGGTTCTTCTACCTTTGTGATCCAGTACATCTAGGCAAGGCAAGGCAAATTTATTTATAGAGCACATTTCATGTACAGGACAATTCAAGGTGCTTTACATGGCAGAA
>JBBBVU010000019.1:6605566-6633356 GCA_037177055.1 Atherinosoma microstoma
GATTGGCCTGTAGTTGTTCATTTGTGTCTTATCTAGATTGTCCCTTTTTAGTAGAGGCTTGATTACAGCTGTTTTCAAAGCCTCTGGGAAGATGCCCGAGATCTAGTGTCAGGGAAGCAACTGCTCTCCCACCAGGACATTTAAAGGCTCCTCTTTGGATGTTGCTGCCTATTGTTTGTCACTAATTTTCAGTCCACTTCGTGAGTCGTTTGTCATACTTCAACCTTTTCTCTCTGTCTCCCTCCCAAAAGAATAGCTTCTTGACAGGCACCCTTTCATGGAGACCATCTGATGAGGCTTCAGTGAACAGTAGATGGATAAGCTGAAGGCTAGGTGCATCTCTCAGATCCTGTATCCGGTCTTAGCTGGATATTTTTTCTATTTCTTTAGGACACTTTCAGATACTGTTTATCTGCTTAATATATTTTTTTCTTAGGCCTGACATTTCCTCTTTTGTCCTCTTGTAGGCCAGTTTCCTCTTTTCTTTTTGTTAGGACAGCCTTTCCATACAAAACCTCTATTTGTAAATGATCTTTTGGAATTGATGTTTTTATCCTGTTTTTGAGGCCTGCATTTGGGAAATTATCCCAAGTTTCGCTTTGAAGTGTTCAACGTTTTTCCAAATTATTTGGGCAAGCATGATTTGGAAAAATGATTGTAACATTTTCACAAGACTGACTTTTTTCTCAAACTTCTTCCCCACAAAAAAACTCCACCAGAAAAAAAACAAATGCTTATTTTGTCTTCAGCTGCTACACTGCCGGATTTTCACAGGGCAGATAAGGTTCAGAGTGTATCTCAGTGACCTTGTTCACACAGCCTTGGATAAAATTCTTTAGCCATTCTTGGGAGTGATAACTTATTAGTCAGATAGTACTGAAACAGCTCATTCTGGTCTTGGCAACACAAGACCCTGAAATTTCATCATAAAAATGTTTTGCAACTTTGAATACACAGTAGGTTTCTCATCAGTTAAGGCAACATTTTCCTTGTACTTGTGGTTTCAAGCTCTTTGGTTTGCAGTCACACAGTGCTTTAAAATTGTGAACCCACTTCAGTGATACTTGAGGTAAACATGCCTGATACCACTCAGCAGTTCTCAGAACATCAGTTTTAGTTTAATATATCCACCGTTCTTGAACCTTATACATACAGGCTTAAAACTACACCTTGTACAACAACTTAAATGACCAACAGAGGAAGTCTTTTTCTGTGTAAGTCAAAGTAATTTGAAGAATGTAGAACTGCAAGTCTAACTCCCTCAACACAATGATAAGGTGTGTCCCAAAGAGATTAAAGTTCAGCACTGTCTTACGTCTCTTCTCATTTCAAATTATAATGTCGTGACTCATTATGAAAATGGCTACAAAATGAACACCTTTTATGAAGACAGGGATCTCAAGCTGGAGACCTAGTGGGCCTCTGTCCTGTAGGTTTTAGATGTTTCCTTTCTTTAACACACTTGACTCAAACTAGTGTGTCATTGTGCAGAACTTGACAACAGTTTTAATAAGGTGTTATGGAGCAGGGAAGCACCTAATACCTGAGAGACAGTGGTCCTCAAAGACCACAGTATGAGATCCCTTCTCTGAGAAACTTTCTTTTACTTTCTTCAGATTTGTTCTTGTATCATTTGACATACAGTTTCCCTTTCATAACAATGGCTTCTTTACAGCTAGACTTCCATGGAGACCATAGTTAATTGATCAACTGAAGGTCCAGATGCATCTCTCAGGTTCTGTGTCAGCGCTTTGCTGAATTTTTTGTTTTACCCGTTTAGCCTTGTGCCTATCATTTGTGCCTCTGCTCATATAATTGCTTTCCTATAATGAAATGAAAATAACTCTCCAACCACAAGGTCTGTATGAATAATTTTGGAGTCCTAGTAAAAAGAAGATATGTGAGATTATGATTTGTAAAGTCAACATATGGATAATTGGTGCAAAATAGATTAAGATGGCACATAGCACAAATGAAAGAAGCTTCAGATTCACTTAAAAAAACAAAACAAAAACACTTTCTGGATAAATATGATCCCATTGAAATGATGCAGCTGTAGATCTGAACTTCTATCAAATCATAGTATACAGTATAAGAACATGATCCCTGGCCAACGTTTAATACAGTTAAGGAGAACAAAACTAAAGAAGTTAGATTACCGACAGTATGGGCAAGGTCTCCAAAATGGCCATCTTGGAACAGATGGTTTGGCACCATCTGTTCTCAACATCCCTGGGGGACCTCAGGTTTTAAAAAGTTAGGAAACTTTCAAAAACTGTTAATTTGTCAAAAATATTTTTTAGGCCTGATCCTTCCCTTTTATCCTTCACTTGTCTATTTTCTTGAAATGTTTTAAAGACACTGCACTGAAGTTTTCAGCTAACAGCTCTTCATAATCACCTCATTGGTTGAAAAAATATATTTTATGTTTTCAAACTGTGTCACTTTTAGTATGTTTTTATAGATGAAACAAATGTAACAAATCAATCAAATCTTTAAGTTGTCTTGTAGACATTGGATCCTTTTTGTGCTTGAATGACTCATAGATCAGGGTTCAATGGCTTAACAAACAATACCCACATTCCTCTGAAAATGGTCAGGACAAGGACTGAACTAAAAGTGTGTGTGTGTGGGGAGGGGGGCAGCCAATGCCCAAAGAAAAGCTTTGAAAGACCTTCAGTAAATCTGAGGAACTGTTGCTCAAAACCACTTTCAAAGACTACTGGAAAGTTTGGCTGCTTGGAGCCAAAATGTAAAGAAATGGGTATCAGTTTTGCGTGGCTCTGGTCATAAACTCATGTATAAAGTCTGAGTTAAAGTTGATTTAGTGTGATGAAGCTAAAAGCAATCCATGTCATGCTGAAGGTCATGCATTGCATTAAAATGTATGAGATATAAGCAAATAATATTTCATGGAAATTTTCTGTACCTTCCACCTTCAGGTCAATGAAGGATTCCTGATGTCCTTTAATCGTACTGGTGTAACACTTATATTTGCCTTGGTCCTGTAGCTTCAGTCCTGTCAGCAGGAGTGAGGCGTTTCCCCTGGAGAGTTGATCTTTAAACAGTGATGTTCTGCCTTGAAACATCGGGTCCTGGAGATTCAGTTGGTCTTTTTGGTGATAGTAAGTGTGGGCATTAATTTCTTCTGTCCCCAGAAGCCAGTGGATGACAGGTTCATCACCAGGACTAAACATGCATGGTAAGATGCAGTTCTCCGTGAAGTGACAGTGTACTGGAACATCTGTTAAACATTCAGGGAAAAAATGGTTAATGTGGTAATTACAAAGTCCCTCTAACACATCATTTTTGAGAAACATTTCAGGACAACTATGTGATATCTGTATAAACAAGATAACCTATGAAGCGAAATGGGGAGATTAATGTATGGTAATGTTTGGCTCATAATCTGTGATTATAATGTTAATGGAAACAAAGTATCTGAAGGAAAAACTATAAGTAAAATATGAATTATTAATAAGTAGATAAACAGAAACACAAATAGCCAAATACTGAATTTCCATGTATCAAAATACAAAGAAAATACAGAAATCTAATTGTATTAAATCTGACACACACATAAGTCGGAAACAAGCTGTCACAGTTTAGTCTTTTCTCACTAGGAAACTGAAAGCATTTTTTAGTGTGTATGAATGCAAACAAACAAGTTTTGCAAGGCCCAAACCTTAAAGTCTTTAAACTACTCACATCATCACACAGATTTCACTCTGATAACAGATTAAACTTTGGGTATTTGGTTTATAAACCCTGTTCAGTTAGATGTGATATATTTACTCACTGAATACAGTCCAATTGTAGACTTTGACCAAAGTTCAAAAGCATGACACAATAATTCTCTCATGTGAAATAGTAGTTTTTAGGTTTCACATTCTCCAAAGTATCTGAAATGTATCCGTAAGTAATATCTGAAAATGTCAGCACAGAACAGAGAAACTATCTGAATGTCCTTCAGGGAAATGATAAAATGTGATTTAGTTAAGGCAATGATTGGTTTAGTTTCCTGGATGTTTTACTGTCTGATTTGAAAAATGTCACAACAAACATAAATTATTGTGTAATGGATGTCCACATTAAAATGAATGTTTATATTATATAAAAGGTTAACTCACCTCCTCTAGTAAAAGTCCAAATAAAGTTAAAAACTACCCAAACCACAGAAGAACTGAGTGCTGTCATCTTGTTACTAAGATAGTATGTAGTGTGTGTGTGGAGTTTAAAGTCCGCCCAGCAGATTAGGTGATTCAAGTGTTGAGGAGGCGGAGGTCATACCAATAGCTTTACACAATAGAATAAAAGTCTGAAAAAAGTCCAGTAGTCGGAACAATAATAGTCAAATTTAAGTCCATTAAAACAGCAAAAAGCACATTAAAAACATTAAAAAAGGTGCAGAACTTCTGCTACATTTATAGCCCAGCTCTGAACACTCAGTTACAGTCCAGATATAGAACTTACTTAATGAATGTGTGTGTTTAAAGGGGTAGTGCACCTGAAAACACATTTTTACCTGAGAACAGTATGACTTTATGGTAACGAAAACCACTAGGCTATAATTAAATTTGGCATTTTACTTAAAAAAAAACTTAACCAAAGCCCATAAATTATAACAACCAGTATATCAAAGTCAAAGACTTCTATAACTGTGTTATGATGTTCAAGAATTCACAGATTTCCCGTTTTGCAGTGAATAATCTCTCACAAGACACAATTATGGGAAGTTCAAGCAAAGCATAGACTGGCAATGAATCACAGAGTAAAAATGCTGCAGGTTCAGATATAGACGGCAGACGTCAGGCATGTAGAGTGTGTGGGAGCGCAACATCTACACTACATCCATGTAGCAGATGATTTCATCCAAAGTGACTGTAATGGCTGCACCTACAGCCACACATCTAAGGTGGGCCGTGATTGGGAAAATGTATGTTTTTACAACTCAAGGTCTTGGAAACATTCTGGTCCACACTCCAGACCAGCTGGTGGCAGTAATGCACCGATTCGGCCTCTGGAGTAATGGTGCCAGTGCCATCAATATGAATGGCAATCAATATGAAAATCAACTTGACATAAATGCTGAATAAATTATTCACGTGGTTCTGGGAGAATTGGGTTTTTTATTTCTTTACAGCGCACTAGAAAATGAAGCAAAAGCGGCCTTTTTGTCCTCACATTTGAACTTTTACCTGCTCTTTCATACAACCAATGTAGACTTGCAGTCAGGAGCTAAAAAATCTAAAATAGCAGACAGTAGAAACACTAAGAATCTCCTCCTCAGTGAGGCTCAGGAGGTCATGGGTATTAACCAGGGTGTGGTATGTCTGGCACATTGAGTCAGTCACATCTGCTGCTGATTTTTCCTAATAAGGAAGAGGAATTTACTATAGAAGAAAATACAGAGGCGTCTGTTGGAAACCTTTTCTGATTTCTGACCTGACTCATGGATGGTTGTCTTTGACAGTCATCACAGAAACCGTGTATCACCACTCTGAGAGATATATGACTGAGAGCGATATGAGTCACACAGATTAATTATTAACTGTCTTAATTTACTTCATTTAACAGTAGCGTGATCTCCAAGCGAAAATGTTTGATACTTTGCCTGGTCAAAAAAAAAATCTAATCAAAAATCAAATTCTGGGGCCCCATAAAGGCTTGGGCTGCTCATGTGTCATAGTTCACATTATGTGACACAGAAGCTTGCATTATCTCACAATTTATAATAATAAGATTTTTGAGACAAACATATTCTGTTCTTACCTGCAGAATAAAGTAAAAGGATAAAAAAAGACACCTGCTGACTCAGTAAGTTTAATCATTAGTCATTTTAATAACTTACATTTTAATGACACTTCTAAAAACTTGAAGTTTATTGCAGGTATGAGGAAAATCTCCCTGCTTATCTTAAAAAAATAACCTCCCCATGTTAATGATACACTGTCACATTTTTTATCGTAAAGAGAAGACAATGCCCAGACGAAGCAAATGACAAATGAAAGCTCTTTAAGTTCACTGATATTGAAGCAACACTACATATGTTTCTGACCTTAAAACTCTGTTTCTGACTTTTTTTTGATGACATACTGACATTCATGTTGTACATTCCTGGAACTGTTATTACCCTGAAGCTTCCCTGGGTTGACAAGCCAGACTTCACTACTTTGTGTTGTATGTGACAGCTGCATTTTGCTTTATGGCATCATGTCTAATGCCAGCAACTAGATATAAACACACTGGTTATTTTGGATGCACACCATGGCTGATTTAGCAATGAAACCCAAGAGGACATTATCAGAGGAAGTGAGGAAAAGAAGAGAGAAAGTGACACAGCAAGATATCAGACAAGAGTCAACATCAGATTGATTTTTACTGGCTGGAAAGAGCTCAGAGAAGAGACAGGATACAAGATGGATGATGAATTAGGCTTCGTTAGGTGACACCAAAGTGAAAAAAATCTACTGAGAGCTGTAATGGTTGTATTCTGATTTGAGCACTTTCTGTATTCTTTTAGCACTGTTTGGATGTCCTTATGTTGTCTGATGTTCTGTCCATCCTTTTAACAATGCTGCTGATTATGCCCTTTAATTGCCAATCTGGGATAAATAAAGTGTTGAATTGAATTGGCTGCTGGACTGAACTGCCTGCAGTCCAGACATTTCACCACCTAAAGAAATTAGCCACATTAATGAATGCAAAATACAACAGTCATAACTGCCGAGGACTGTGGTGGGGCTTGAATCCGATATCAGACAAAAATGCGACAATGTTCATCGGCCAAATGTCCAGCAGATGGTCTCCTCAGTTCCCTGATATTTATTGACTGTTGTTTAAAGGAGAGGGAATGCTGCATAGGGGTAAACATAGCCCTGTTAATTTGATACATTGCTGCCATAAAATTCATGATATGTTGTCTCACTTTCAACATTTTCATCGACTCGGAGTAAAATAGTTTTGCAACTCGTTGCTTTGGATTTCCTGTCCTTAAAATCTTGCGTGTGATGATCCTCTGATGACTTGCTTCAGTTGCACTGCTTCTGATGACCTGTGATGGTCAATGGGGTTACCATTAATAAACTTTAATAAGCATGTGCTCTTGTCCTTGTGACATCCAGAGTATATTGTTTCCTGGCAGAATAAAGGCCTGTCCACACAAGCATTGAAGCCAAATCAAATTTGCGCTGCTGATGCTTTGATGGAATAGACTCACTAAATGGAGGAAGCTGTTTTTAGCAATGTATTATGTTTATTTTCTTCTTTGTCTTTAATCTGACCTTGTCTGTTGCAGTAGAAGTTGCTTAACTAAAAATACTTGTTTTGCAGTCATAGGATAGACCTAAAAACATATGTATTTTCACATTTTGTTCAATAAACTATCTGGGGAAACTATGTAGGACTACAAACTGATATCTAATCCAGCTAGAGGGGTGACTGCCACTCACCACAACACGATAAGTAGAGAGCACTAAATATAGAGGCTTATTCATTTTGTTTATCATGCTGTTCTTATAACCAAGCTTCCAAACTATCAGCCACATGTCTAGGAGACATGGTTTATTTCAGGTCACTGAGCAGCGTCCACTGTCTCTCCAAAACCTGCCCTAGTATTTCTTGGTCCAGCAGAGAAAAGCTTGCATACTTCCAGCAGTGATTCTAACGGATGAAATATAGAAATGTTTGAATCTTCACAAGAAAAATCTTTTCCCGGAGAGTTCCTTGGATGCTTGAAGATTCACAGCTGCACTTTCAGGATTCATAAACCCCTCATGAAGACGTTGAGTGCTGTTTTTAACTTTGGGAGTTACAATATCAGCATGAACAGTCTGGAAAATGGCCATTCCTCTGGGTTCAGACTCAAACCAGCTGTTTCAAAGTGCATGCTGTTAGTGCTCGGTTAGTTTAGGTGTTTTCAGGTTTTTGCTCCTGATAGTGCTCGGGTTAATTAAGTGCCAGCCCAATGGCCTCAGAGTCCTTCATCGCTGCAGATGGTCAATGAGCTGCTCTTGTTCAGGTTACTGTCCTGCTGATGATGCTCTGTCTGAAAATGAAAAACATGTTTATGGATTAGAAGGTGAGAATCAAAGGTTGTGCAGTTTTAATTGAAAAGATTATTACATATACCCAAAACTGATGCCGTTTTATTCATAATTTCCATTGCCAATGGACAAACTTTTCTCATTTCTAGAAAGTCAGATATAGACAAATGAAAAAAAAATTAAACTAAATGCTTGGTATAAAAAAAATAAAATGAGACTGCTGTAAGTAAACTGCTCAGCTTTAGACTACTATCCTGATTTAAGGTAAAAAACCAAAACAAAAAAAAACTATTATGATAATAAAACATATATTTGGAAAATTCATTCCAAAAAAAGAGAAAAAATCCTCATGCAGGGTTTGACAGTTGATCTTGTGACCAGCTCCTGTCTCATGACAACAAAAGTTATCCTCTACCTCCACCTAGTGTCCATATTTATTATTATCATTATTATTATTCATTTTTTTTTTTAAATTTCTCTTATGACCAACCTTTAACCAAGTTCAGCTCTGTTACTTCTTCAGGGTTGTTTCTGAGCTTCGAGGTTCTTCCTGCAGACAGAGCAGAGACATTTAAGACTACATTTAAGAATTATATAATCAGAAATTAATTATCTTCCCGCCCCCATCATCCAGATCAGAATTATTTTTCTTAACGTAAAGTTGCCCTCATACAACATGGAATGAAATTGATCAAATATTATTTTGTATGCAACATGAATAAAGTAAATTTTTATTTGATTGTCTAAAAATAAAGTGACGGAAAATTCCTGAATTCACTCTCAGCCTCTATTATATCATGTTTTGAATCCATATAGCATTTCCATGTCCTCTAAAAAGAGATTTTAACCAAAATAGGAACCAGAATATATATTTCTTTGGAAAAAAAACATAATCTGAAGTTTATCATTTTTATGACAAGTAATTTAAAGATCAAGCAAAATTTGTCCCAAACTGTTTTCAGACACTTTAGGAGGTATATTCACAAAATATTCTAGATTATATTAATGTCTTTTTTTATATTTAAAATTATTTCAAGCGTGTTCAGTGCAGCCAAGTTGTTTATCTGCTGTTGAGTTCATCATTTACCTCTCAGCTTCAGGTAGGCCAACATTCCTGCCAGAGCTAAAACCAGCACTGCAGCCACCAGACCGATGACCCACCAATAAGACGAATCATTTGAAATACTTCGCTGACCTGAAAAAGGAAAAAGAACACACACAAAACAACAAAATTATTTTACATTAAAGTGAAAAAATCCCCAGAAGAAAGCAGGTTTAAACCTACCTAAACTTTAAAGATAAACTATGTAACTTTCCAACCTTAAAACTCTGCGTTCCTGACTCATTTGGTGGCACAGAGACATTTATTATGTACATATCTGGAGCCATCGCTGCCCAGCGTCCCAAGGATGACAAAAACCACTATAAAATGTTCTTTTCCCTTTTCATTTCATCCAGACTTCAACCTGGTTTAAATTCTGTTCATAAACCACTGCTGCAAACCTCAATGAACTGAAGCAACATTGTAAAGAAGAGTGGAACAAAATTCTTCCAGAATGATGTCGGAAACTGATAATGTCAAATAGAAAACATTTACTTCATGTTATTGCACCTAAAGGATGCTGAATGATGGGGAGGACAGCTAGAATATTAGTACAACATAAACATGTCACAAAACAGAAAATTATTGTTTTCAACTACTCTAAATCAGTTCGAAACCAGTAAAAGTAGTCTATTGGAATTCCATGAAAATACTTAAAACATTTAGAACTGTACCAACAAAAATAAATTGTTTATAATAATCTGTTAACAGATGAATAAATCCTTCTATAAGGTTTGTTTATCATGTTGGGGAAAAAAAGATCAAAAAGCTAGTCCTATATCATGTTTGTTACTGTAATATATGTAGCCTCCTCATAACGGTTGTGTTTATGGTCTCACCATCAGCATCCTGAATGGTCACCTCATTGCGCTCGGTGTGTGTGCTGTACGGCAGGGAGAACTCGCATGTGTAGCTGCCTGTGTGCTCCGAGCTTTTGGGATCCATTAGTCGCAGGGAGCCGTCTCCAAACGGGACCCTGAAGATGTCCAGCTCCATATAGCTGTCCCAGGGCGGCGAGGAGATGCTGCGTCCAGAATGGCTGTCGTACGTGAGGATGCGGGAAAACTGCTCACCATTGGAGAAGGTCCACTGAAGAGAGGGGCTGTTCAGATAAGTGGGGACTCTGCAGGGGATGGTTAGATCTTTCCCTTGAAGTCCTTTTATTTCTGTCAAAGGGAAAAGGGTGCAGCATGTGTTTGGTAGTCCAGTATGAATGTACTCATGTCCTATATAAGATGAAAACTGATGGCTGCTCTACATAAACTGCCTTAAATTCTTTGTTGTATTATGGCCCCCTTCAGAGGACTAGAGGATGGGGACCATCTGACTTGCTGTCAGGCCTGCATCTCTGGTTGTATGGGGGTGCATTAGTGCCTATTGAACTGGCAGTTAGTACATCTGGAAAGACAGTTTTACAACAACATACGCTCCCATCCAGATGATGTATTTTTCAGAGAAGACCATGCATATTTCAGTAAGAAACTGCATAGTTAGAAAAGCACAGCTTCATATTGGAAAAGTCGAACAGTAAAAAAACATAAAAACTAGATTCATGCGTGTTTCATGTAATAATGTGAGGAAACTAATTGTTTTCTAAGTTCCACATGCATCTCATGTTGTTATCCTTACTCCACTGATAATTAATGCATCACATGAATAAACTCATTGTCAACTCATTTCTTAAGTATTTTATGTACGTTTATTTGCATGAGCATAAAAAATTTGAAGGGAAACCCAGACATTAACTGAGGCTTTTGTGAGTAAATCTAAAATAGGGTTTTTCAGAAGAAATGGTGACATTTAGGCTACCCACTTTATTTTTAGCAGATATTCTGATCTTCATATCTTAGAGAATCTTTAAGTCTAGACCCATCTAGCAACGCATGAAACCATCAACACGGTTGACATTTTTTACCTCTCTCCCTGAGTGAAGCAGTCCAGGCTGGACCTCCGTATGGAGTGGTCATTTTGCAGATATAGATGATGTCAAGTTGTCCCTTCAATCGCTTAAGTCGGCTGTCGACCGTGTATAGACCCCTCTTGTCAGCCAGCTTCCGTGTGATCGGTCGCAAGTCTTCGAACGTGGGTGGCTCAGTGGCCCAGGTTACCCGAGGAGCTGGGAAGACACCACGGACGGTGCACTTCATTTCCTCATAGCCGCTTAGCCTGGACTGCTCCAGAAACAGGCCCTGAATAGGTGCTACTCACACAAACACACACAGAAAGACACTTACAGCGTGCTAAATGTTTCCTAGAAGCCTTTAGTGATAGACGCTAAATGTCAGGGCCTGATATAGCATGGCAACGGGTGATATCGTTCTTATGCAGATAACATTCGACTGCTGTTAATGAAATGGACTCTAATGCTATCATAAAATGAGAACAGTACCAACAACTCATATAAGGATAGCATCATATAAGATATATATTGATGTATATAGTAAATATTGAGCAGAGCTTACCTAAATTGTAGTTTTAGGAATAAGGGTCTGCATGCTTAAAAAGGGCTAAACCAGTCTCTACTTGTTTGGTCTGAATCTAATTGATGAGCCAATACCTCTACATCTGGTACCATCTACAACATGTCTTCACAAAATGTTGCATTTGTCAAAATAAAGTACAAGCTAGTGTTCTGTTTCTTGTACTCACAGCTTGAATGCAACATATGTAAGATATGTCTTAGAGACTTAAAGATCCGAAAAGTTTATCTGAAGTGTTACATGGCATAACTTTGAAGCATAACTTCTGATATTAATATGGACTCAGAACATTTTTTATTCATCAAATGTACCCACTGTCATACTGCTTAGGGATCCTTAGAGACTAATCCGGCCAAATGCCATTTTTGCGAAGATAATTTTTTTGTTTTCTGCACCATGTCAAGGAAATTTGAGAAGATTTGCGTGGTTCTTGGTTTCTTTAACAACAATAGAAAACTTCAGTTGTGGACCCTTATATCAGACACGTTGGGAACTCAGCAAAACTCAGCTGCAACTTCACGCGTGCCCCCCAGAAGAAAAAGTTGAATAGTGCGGTTTCTCAGCCGCAGTAAGCTGCTCGGCCATCAAACGAGTCCAGAATGCGGAGTTTTAAGGTCAAAAAGTTAAGGAGTGGGTCTTTAAATAGTTCAATGTTTTAACTCTTGTACTTTGACTTGCACTCATATTTAGCACTTCAAAGAAAACGCCTGAATGCGATAACTCAGACAGATGACTCATCCTGCATCCTACATGGCTCCGCACCATGTATCACACTGAAGGTGAAACTCTGAGAACTGACAGTGGCCCTTTAATGCCCCGCTGAGTATGTTGAGACTGAAATTAACTTATATTTCATACTGGAGCATAGAATCTTGCACTTCAACATTATAAAGTGTTAGCTGCTTTCAAATGTACAATTTAGAGGTTGAGAGCTGATGTTTTACAAAAATTGCCAGCTTTTTTTGCTAAAATAGGAAGAAGAAAGTTTTCCTGACTGATAAATTAGGATAGAAAAATTCATCCCAACTCATAAACTCACCTTCAACCTTCAAGATGACTTTTGCATTGTGTTCTCCCTCAGAGGTTCGCACATGACACCTGTAAGTGCCTCTGTCTTTGAGGCCACTTCTTCGCAGGATCATGGTGGCGTTGCCTCTGGATATTTGGGGAGGGGAAATGGTGGCACGTCCAGTGAGCTGCTCATTCTTAAAATGTTCTTTGCTGCTGCTGCTGTTGTCAGTATCATCCACCCGCTCAAACTTGTACACCACCACATCCTGCTTGAACCACTCGATGGTCACCTGGCTGCTGGGGTGGAAGTTGCAGGGAAGCACACACACCTCGGAAACAAAGCATGTCACGATGGCATCTGAAACATGACATGAAGCATCAATGAGATTTCATCAAATCTCTGGTACAGCTTCAGTTTGTGTTGTTGTGATTTCCATTTAATTAGTTACACTATTGTTGACACTGATTGCTTCTGACTTGGTTGTCATCAGAAAACAAGGTGGAGGAAAAAATCTTATTCATTTCAGTTTTCACGATCTTTTCTAAAAGGCTTTTTCTACCACCTAAAGATTTGTATTGTAATACAAAAACCCACAACTCAAGTTTGACTCTACAATACTTTGGTATAAAGAGGAATTCATGGTTGACTCAATGGCTGCTCCAGGTCTTATGGCTGCAAAACAAGCCCAAATCATGCTTAACAGTTAGTAGGGAATATTTCTGCTGATATGTTGCTAATGTGCTGCTATAGCATTATGACCAAACATCTTCACTTTGGTCTCTTCAGTCCAAAATGACATTGTTCCAGAAATCTTGTGATTTGTTCAGATAGCTTTGCAAACCTGTGCTTGGGTTCTTTTTATAGAGATGAGGCTTTCTCTCCTTTCTCCTCCGCTTATTCAGTCTTTTTGTACTTCATTTAACATGTTTACTGAGGTCTGTAGAGTCTGGGATGTAGCTCTACTTGGGTTTTTATTTCACTTTCTATGAGTTTTGCACAGTCTGACCTTCATACTTCGTCATAAATGATTGTTTTCACAAAAAAAATGATGGACTCTATGTTGTTGGAAATTATGGGTATGCTCCAGACCAGTAAACTGCCAAAACTTCAACTTTTTTAGAGGTGCTCACACTTGCTATCAAGTAGCTGCTACAAACCTTCCTAATTCCTATGGAGGGAGTAAGGATAGACTTAGTTTTACACACACTCTGCTTCTACTTTTTTTTTTTATTGTTAAATATTAACACAGTATGTCATGTGTTGTTTACATTGTATTTTACCTCATTTTAGCACCTGGTAAAGACCAGATGATTTTTTACTGTCATGATATGTAAAAACTCAGAATTGATAGCTGTAATTTCTTTGTCACATGACTGTATCTTGCTGTATTATTGTGTTATACTTCTTACTGCTTTCCTTAACATTAATCATAGAAGAATTGCGAAGACATAGAGCATATGTTCCTACACAGAAATGACAAGAAAGACCAACATATATCGTCAAAGTTAGTTATTAGACCAGCACATCCAGTTAGAGAGGCTTATGGCCTTCTTGTCATTGAGTCTTAAAGTTCTTAGGAACTCTGAAGAGACGGCTCAGCATTCCTCCAAGTGATATTCTCTGATATGGTGTTTTGATGATGGTTGTGGTGGGCACTGTGTAACGTATTGGTTAAATACCTCTGAAAGTAGAGGCTACAATATGGGATTGACATTTTCATAACCTTCAAATCATTCAGAGGACCATGTAAGCAAGGATGGGGATATTTTGATCCATGATGACATCGGTCTGTACCATTTTGCAGTGACCCCTACCCCTTGAGAGGCCAAATGAACTTAAACCCCGCCAGCAAAATTTTCTCCACAACATAGCACAGCCACCGGATCCCCACTCTGTAAGGGTCAAGCATTCAAGCTGTGGCATTCTGTTGGTGCACATGCTTTTGGACACTTGTCAAGAATGTGACAAATCACTCATCTGACCACATAACTTATTTTTTTTTAAACACATCTCTGTGGATCATCTGCTGGTTTCTGTACCACTGAGTTCTCAAAAGCCCATTCGTGACTGTGATGAGGGATTTTTACATGGACTTTTCTTTCTGATTAACTCATAATGTTAATGTTTTCCTCTTCAAATCGTGAAATGTCCACAGTTAACTATATTTTCTAACTAGGATGTTTCATAACTTGATGTTTAAACAACAACCACCTAAGCAGTCTTTGTGACTGAAACTCCCTCTGAAAACACAAGTCTTTCATTGGAATTATCAATGGTTTGATAACCTCAAGCTAACCTTTACTCCTGCAGGATCAACCACCCTTGGTATTTACGATGGTGGGACCATTAAAGTCTTTTCCTCCACCTCTGAACTAAACCAACCAACTTTCTTTCTCCACAGGAAATAACAGTGACCTATACAAGAACCTTCTGAGCTTTGAACAAAGACTTAACCAACATTTCTGTGTTTTAAAACTTCATAAAGAGTTTGGTATTTTATCAGAATCAAATAATGATCATTTCTAGGATCAGACCCTCTTTGATATGACTTGTGAAATCTTACATCAATAAAGGTGAGATTAAAGAATTAGATGATTATTTTCCTCAGTTTACAGTCCTCCAGATGAGACCTGGAGAAGATGTTTTATCAAGGACATAAGGAAAGACAAATGCCTTGTCTTTCTATTAATCTGCATTTATATTCATGTGTTTGTTTTATTTGTCAAAATAACATTCATGTTTATCATTCCTATTTGTATTTAGAAAGTAGATAGTTCAAGTCATGAAGATTTGACAATGTTAATCAATTTATTTGATTCATTTATTTCTAGTATTATTCATTTATCTTTTACCTTTTTAAGCTTTGATTTACCATCACTGATTTGTTGTGTTCTTTAATCCTGTTTAATGACTGATGAATGTTTTACATGTGCACCATTCCTCATGCGTTTTACATAGAACTTACAGATGTTCACAAATGTTTAAATGTGATGGAGATTGGAGAAACGCTTTTATCCTATGTAGCCTAGTTTGTAGTCTAGTTAATAAATATTCATATTTATGTAATTAGTCGTTGTTTGTGGTTTTTCTGATGTATCATGAAAGGTCAATTCAAGCAAGAACTCATGAAAAGCGTCCTGAGACTGATTAATTCATTTAATTGATTTATTCAATTGATATAAGATTTTAATGGTTTTCCTTGCTTCCATGTCAAAGAGTAGGGTGGTGCTCCGAGGTTTTCTTTATATTAATGCTAATGTTAAGATTAATATTACTATTAAGGTGTGATGATGCTACAATCTGTAAGTCTTTTCTTTTCACCATCTGTTTACAATATCAAAATCCGTTGGACCTGCTTAGTATTTTATGTATGCCACGGAAAATATTTAAAAAAAAAGATGGTGCCATTTTATCATCTGCATCCATTGTGTTTCTCAGTTCACTCAGTAGGATTACATGCACAGTTGAGGCTACAGTTAGAATTTGATCTTTCCATATTATTGGACCCTCATTCTCATCCCAGTTAACATGCACAGCAGGATGATCAAGTTATTGACCGGAGTGACATTTGGCAGCTTCTAACTTTCTGTGTGAGAGATCATGGTGATGGGAAGAGGGATGGGACTGACATGTTTACATACATTTAAAAATTAAATGTTTTTTTTATTTCTAGTATCATGAAATTATACTAATTGATTCAAGCTTTTTATTTCTGTTGACATTCAACTACTTGTACTGCACTATACAAACACTTGTACTGTAGATACGCTTACAATTAACCTATGGCTGCCTATCAGATATCAGCAGAACTCCTATAATACCTGGAAACTATTGTGTTTTCAGATTTAACCGGCTCCAATTACTTTCTAAGTAAATCTCTTTAAAAGGAACCTCTTATGTTCAGTCTCATTTGCATCATTCACAGCTTGTCGAACAAACTAAACACAACTTGAAAACGCTCGCTGCAAATGATCACTTTCATTGTTATCTGTCACTCACAGGTCCACTAAGAGTAACTTTACTCCTTATGCAAGGATACCCATGTAAAAAGTAGCAACAATAGGTCAGAAAATAACAAAAGAAACATTCAAACCTATGCGCTGCTGAAAAGAAATGAAGATACAGTGGTAAGCATCCTACCGAATACATTAGATCAAAATTTCACAGCTTGTACAACCCTTCTTTTTCCAGTCATTTTCCCTTGCATTTTCCTTATGGATGTATGGCCTCAGCTTGTTCCCGGTATGCATTTTGCCTCACCCTTTCCTTGTGTAGTTCTCTGCTACATTTTCTGACTGTTGCTTAGTTTTGGTGTCCTGTCTTTTTGCCTGCTCCCTGTGTGCCTCATGGGTGGATCACTTGTGCTTGAACTCTGCTGTTTCACACATCTAGCTGTTTTGGATATCACTTGTGTGTAAGGTTGGTTGGTGGGTTTTTTCCCTATCATGTACATAGTTGGGCGGCATGACTATTGTGTAATTTAGATCTTCCACTATAAAAAAAACAACAAAAAACATCCCAATGAAGAATTGAATTGATTGTTAATAACAAAACCTTTTCCATATTCAATAGATATGTGAAAAATAAGCAGATAAAAAAAGAAACTATCTGTAGACGAACTGATTAAATCATCCTTTATATTGATGCATATGAACATATATTTTCTAAACTCTAAATATGAATTCATAAACTTCAACTCAAGTGTGTTACTCTATCTTTTCTGTCACATATGGACACATAAATGCTTTAAAGTGAGTATTTTACATCTGGAACAATTCACACATCTGAGGAGAATTTCTTCATATTTCCCATAAAAGGTCTCTTTACTGCCACACAGCTGCGGTGAGAGAAAGCTGTTCATTAAGACAGGGCTAAATAGGCTATTGTACCACAAGAAGAATGATTCAGAATTAACAGCACTTCTTAAAAAACTCTGATGGGAAAACTAACCCACGCGCTCTTGTTCTAACACGTCTCCATCAGGCTTAACAAGAAGCTGTCTAACTTGAGAACACACCTTTAAGGAAATGGAGACAAAAATAAATAATAATAAAAAAATTTTTTTAAAAACACAATACCTTGGCTGACACTGAATAATGTATTGCTGATTTATAGAAAAGCAGCTGCAGTGTTGAAAGTTGTCTGAGCTTGTATTTAAAGATGAATCAGGTTTGGTCATTTCCACAAGAGAACATTTTGTGATTGTGTGGTGTTGAGACGTCATAAAGCAGAAAAACACCTAATCAGTCAACATATTACAGGAACACAGATGATAAATTGCAGAGCAAAGGAAAAAAAGGACAGTTTAATTATCTTTATAGGTTAAATAATGATGGTCAGAGGACTGTATCACACAGGTTTATAAATAAGTCCAAGGTATCAAAGGTTATTTGATACATGTGGAGAGTGATGTTTGGTTGGTGGGTTTTTTCCCCACCATGTACATAGTCAGGAGGCATGGTTATTATGCAAGAGATGCCTGCAGGATACTTCAGGTAAGCCGGTGAAGGCAGTGTGCCAGGGAATGTTCTAGTTTAACATACCGACATCCTCCACGCACCCTGACACATTTCAGAAACATTCAGGTTTGAGGTGCATGACAATGAATCAATCTATTTCACCTGACAACTTACAGTATTTAAAGGCCCTGCACAGATATTTTTCAGTCCCTGCAGATCAGATTTAGGGGCTTTTGTTTGGAAGTTTTCTTCCTTCTGTATTCATTCTCGGTAAAGTTTTAGAAAGGGCCCCAGTGGTGTATTGCTCTAATTAAGTGGGCATCTCTCAAATAATTCAGCCTCATATTAGAAGTATAGGAAGGGGTCTTTTAAGGTCCCACTCCAGCAGTTGTTAATCAAATTAAAAGACTCATCTCTGTTCCTCTAAACTGTACAACTTGATGTTTTTACCATGAAAAATATCGAATCTACACCTCTGAAAATCCTGCCCACATTTCCCCCTACCAGCAGTATCTAGCGACTAGTACCTGCTAGTAGGTAGCATCCCCTCACTCAGCTCCAACCCTATACACCTAGCTCCTAGCTAACTTCTCCTCTAGTTAGCTTCTCATTTTTATCAGTCAGCACATGCTAAATAGTTGCACAGCTTCTGTCAATCACTGTCCATGATCTGCAGTCAACAGACTTCAGACCAAGTTTTTGTTTGCAACCTGTCAGCTGTGCAAGACTTTATTAAACTCCTCTAGAGTACTTCCACTTTCAGTTCCTTTACTAGAAATACTACCATTATCCCCTAGTCTCTTCTTAGAAAACCACTTAATTCAGTCATAGATCATTCAGTTTTCCTTTTTATTTCTCTTTTTTTTCTTTATTTTTCATGGCAACACGTGAGCATTGACACATGAACAAGCATGATTTGTTGTTACTTCGCCAGCAGCTCCCTCCCCCCCTTCAACTCATCTTGACTCTGCCAGTTCATGCGTGAATCTCTTTATTACTGTTCTTCCTTTTCTTGTAAATGACAGCTCTGTCAGCAGCAGTGCACTGACTCAGACGCATGACTCACACCTGTGTGACGTCACAAATCGACCTGAGTTGGCTATAGCCCACCAGAGCATGCAGCGTTATCACAGCCTTCACACCATTGTGTTACATTTCATGCTCCTGCAGAGAGATGTGCAATGAAATGAAATATACTTTATTTATCCCTCTCAGATGGAAATTATTGTTGTAGCAGGGTTTTTTTTTTTTCTTCAATAAAGCTGAGCGTAGAAAGTTCCGCAGAGGTAGCCAACCTTTTCATAAACAAACACTCGGTATTGTTACACACTTTAACTGAAAGATAAGCAGATTAAGATTTTTAGACGAGATTACTAATGTCTGATGGCACACTTCTTACAAGACTCATATGGGTGGACTATTCAGCCTCTTTTTCATCTCCTCCACCTTGAACCTTTTTGTCTGCCATGATAGATCTGAAGATAATTCTCAAGTAAAAAAAAGGTGCACAGTAGTATTTATGTTCTGCCATGCAAAAATAAACCAGCATTTTTTAACAAGATTATAAAAGAAACAACAACCTTAATATTACCAAATAAAAAGTTATTTGTGAAATTGTGACATGTCATCCTTTCGTTTTTGGATTTTGCTTTTTGGTTCGACAATTTGATATCAGTTATCCACCATATTTCTACCTGCAGAGGTCTAGAGTTTCCAGAAACAAAAATCAAGTTATGCAGCTCTATGTTAAAATGTTATGTTTCCTTCTTTATCTTTTTAAACAAGTGACAGCTTGAAATTTTATTTTATTTTTTTAAAAGGATCTTTTAATTAGTTTTATATTTGTTGTGGCAGTCATCTTTCTATTGTTATTAAAAAAACATTTATTCAGTAGTTTTAAGGGTGTGAGAACATAGCAAGTTAAATTATTACTGCAGTCTGTAAAGAGACGGTCATCCTTTTGCTTAGATCTGAGAGAAAAAAGACGGTGACTGTTTAAACCCTCAGGAAAAAGATTTACAATTTTTCAGTTTAAATTTTGGTTTTTCTTTCCGTCAGGAGGAAACATTCTTGTTCAGATGTGGTCTGTTTGGCTCTTTTCTATAGTGTGTGCTCAGAGTTTAGTTACAACATTAGTAGCAAATAAATTCCGACCTAATCGAAAAGCTTTAATGCAGATCCCCTCTGTTATTAGGCCTCCTAATGAAGAGGAGGAACAGTGTACAATTTCAAAAATTCTCCAGCATCGAGCTTACTTCACTAAAGATCTTTCACTAAATTTCTGTATATAGCGAAATGCCCTACCTATAAATTGTTTTTAACCTAAGTTGTTATGGTACAACTAACATTGCTAGGTTTAAAAAATATGTAACTTGGTGTAAGATTAAATACATTTAAATTTCCTGTGGAAAAATAACTCCAAAGAGCTCAGTCATTTTTTTCTTTTCAACAAATCAGATCCAGGAAGTTTCCCCATGAGCTGTAAAAGGTGCGTCAGTGTCCACATGAATACAACCCTGAACTTTGCTCACATTAATGGAATGTAGTTATTTTGCTTTTTCCTTCATTGCCATTCCCCCTTTTTATCTGCCTTCACAAGCCAGTATTACTCCTGTGAAACGGATCAATACTTTTTACTCCGCTGCATGAACAGTATTTTACACATCAAAAACATTGTATAAATATTAAGTTGTGCCATATCATTTTAGTTGAAAATATCTTTATACATGCAGTCATTTTCTCCAGCTCAACCAGCTGCAACATTAAAATATACTCTATTACTAAGTATTTTTACTTCCTCAGAACTTTATCTACCCCTGTTGAGTTATTTGAGCAAACTCAGGGTTTTGTTTGACGTGCAGGGATGCACATCACCGTGTTGAGATTTATTAGTTGAACTCCTTTTAACTCATCTCCCAACTCATTTCCTATTAAATGTGTTGAGATGTGAGTAATGTATCTGCACAGATGTGAGCAATGAGGTTGCTGAGTCAAATGGGTTTTCCTTTACGTTTAGCTGCTCTTTTACTCGCTGCTGTTGCTGAACTTGTTCCAGCCTGAATTCCAATCTGACGTAACAATTTGATTCAGAGCAAAAAGGGGATGACTAATGTGAACCAGTGCCTTATTTCAAGTTGGAAAATGTTGCAGCTTACAGCTTCAGGATTCACAAATTTCTGTTTTTTGTGTGTGTATCAGGTCCTGTAAAGAGAGCCTTTCGTCTTTTAAACCCTGAAAACGTTTCCCCCCCTGACGGATCAGTTGAGGCTGCTGGACAAAGAGGTGTTTGTGTCTTACCTGGAGTTTTGTCCTGCTTGGCAACACTGATCCACAGTATGAAACAGGCCCAGGTGTGTATCGCTGACATGATTTCCTTTCAGCTGCACGCATTTAAGTTGCAGAAAGACAAAGACACTCTGATGACACAGAAAGACTCATGCAGGCAGGATTCGAGTCCAAGCTCCTTCCACTGTGGTGATCTCAGCCGTATGTTTCCACTCTAATTTTTCCCCTTGCGGCAGGTTTGTCCTTGAATCTCTCTGGGTGGCTTTGCATCACAGACACAAAAATACAAGGAACAAGGAAAGAAAAAAGCATAATTAGAGACATTCATGATGAAACATTAAAATCATGACAGAACAAGTGCTGCTTTCTGATGATATCTCAAGTTTGATCCTTCAATGAGCAGGGAGGATTTAACTGGTCTTCCTCTTGAACTTTATTCTTTGTTTTTTACCAAAATCAAAAGATTGTCAGGTTTACAGCTAGGGCCTGGCACTATTTCATCCTCCACAAACTCTGTAGACTTACAACCCTTTTCCTTTTGTTCTCAGGCATTCCTCTCTGTCATTTCTTCTTATCCTTCATATAAAACCCGTCTTTTATCTCCCAAGTGGTTCGATGAGGGGAAAGGAAGAGGATATGTCTGTTGGACATGCATGATAGAACCCTCTCATGCTATCTTGAATTATCTTAACTTTCCAAAACAAGCACAGGTGGACTTGCTTGCGTTTTTCAAATGCTGGAAACGCGAGCAGTCAATCAATCTTAAAAGTTGAAAAGGTTTGCCAAAATTTGTTTGAAACATGAGAGAAAAGGAAGAAAATGATGAGTAAGTGATGATATATGGTGATGTTTGGTGGGTGTGGGAGGACTGACATCCATTGGGTGTCATTGTCACAGTCTGCGTCTGTTTAGGCTGGATCCTTCCTGCAATACAACTGAAGACAATCACCTCTTCTACTCTGCAGAAGAAGTGCATTATCTCTCATTATTGCCAGCGTATGTTTGTTGGCTGAAGAAGAAATGCAGCACTTGGATTTTTTCCAGTATTTACTGTCAGCAATAGATCAAAAGTTTTGCAGCAGTGGTTCAAGTCTGCACGAATTGACATTGTTTTCTTGGTAAAAAGGGTAGCTTTAATGCCCTGCAGAGTCTCGATATGTCCAATATTCTGCAGAACGTCTAATAGAAATGAAAAAGCCTTTAAAATTCTTAATGAATTAACTTTTAACAGAGAAATGATATGAACATCAACTGATGCTTCATCAGTATATTAAAATCTCCAAATATCTTGGCTGCTTAGAGTTAATGAATGTCAATCTTTTGTGTTTATGTTATTCTTCATCCCCCTTGTTCAATTAGGACTAAAATAAATGTTTTACTGTTTTACTTGATTTCTGTTGCAACAAATTTGATAATCCAGCAGCTGACAGTCTTTGGAACTGCTTCAATGAAAACAAAACTCCTAAATAAATGTCAGCAAGCTCCTATTTACTCTTTAATTTACTCCTGAGTGTCTTGTATACCCCCGATCACAGGGTTGTTCAATCTTATCTCACAGTTGTAAAGCCCTTACAGGCTGAATGTGAGGATGCCTTTCATGTGGAAGCTTAAGGGGATAAATTATAATAACACAGAGATGAATTTAAACTAAAGAATGATGAAAATCTACCAGAATAAAAAAAAATATTATGGAAGCATGAGCTGAGCTGAGCTCATGCTTCCATAATACTGAGCTCAAAAAGATTTAAGACCTTCATCCCTTTTGCTGTTTGCTGTTGATATACACACATGGATAAAACAGATCCATCATATTTTATATTAGGGCTATGTAATATCAGCTTTTCACTACAGAATAATCATGGCCAAAAACATTGACGATAACAATTTTCACACAATATTATATTAGAAAACTAGTGACATCAACTACATCACCTTTGTTTGTTTTTATCAACTTATTTAGTTATTTGTCCCTTTTTCTTAGACAATTGTATTAAAGACAAAACAGGAGATAATGTGCTGTTAGATTTATTTTAAGAAACTAAGACTTGCTATCTGTAATGTTTTGATTTTATGAGACCTTGATAAACAAACAGATGATGCCAAACTGGGCAGATATGTCCATCTTCAGACCTCACCTCAACTGTCTGGTTGTTTTTCTTGGGATAGCCCGAAACTTTTTCATTTTTTTGTTATATGCCATCTTCATGTATTCTTGGCCAGTAACACATATACTGATATTTACACATCTTAGCAAATCTCAAATGTGATTGCAGAAATATGCTGCTTACAGAATGTATTCAGTTTACACACATGTTCAGTAAAAGTTCACATTTTTACAATGAAAACAATGAATATGATTTGTTTAATTAGATTTTTTTTTTACCCAAATGATTGCCTGATTTAAGCATTTCATTAGTGAACAGACAATTCAGGGTGTTTGTGTATCCATATGGAAGTTACAATAAACTCATTCAGGGTTAGTGAGATGGTGCATTACATTATCAGTGACTCCGAAGCTGAACAGCAGCCACCTTCATCATGCACAGCATTGATTTCAATAAAACCTGCTGATTAGTTTTTTTTATGACTGAACACATTATTTTTATAGCCTTGCTGCTCATTAAGGTTATAAATGAGTTTCTTTTTCATTCAGAAGAATCTGAAACTTTTTTTTTTCATGACTTAAACTTTTTCATAACTTAAACTTTTCATACGAATCTTACACCTGTAATTAAATCTAATCAAATAATAAGACATAATTATTACTTACAGGATTTCCAAGGCATCAACAGTGAAAGCTGGCAAAATCAAACTTTTTCTCTAGCTGACATGTACAGTTGGTACAGAGCTGGAGTCAGTGCCGTCTGCCTGTGAAGTGCTGAAAAAATGTGTGTGAAAGCAGAGAAAACAGAGAAACCAGAGGCTTACCGTGACTCAGCTGCAGTTCAGATGAAATCCAGAAGAAAGAGGAAGGAGTAAAGAGTAGAGGAAGAGCCCAGCCTGCTGCCTCCAGAGACCGAGTGTAAGCTTGACTAGATCAACAGGTTATTTAGAGAATAGGCTGCACACACACCGACTCATACACATTTCAGCATGCACAAGACTCAGTTACACACAAACACACACACACACACACCTCCTCTGAATGGGTGGAGTTTACTTGTGATTGGCAGTCAGTCACACACATGTAAGACTTTCTGGGAAAGTTAGTGTGTCTTTTGCTGTGCCATGAAATGTCAGAGGGGTTTGTTTTCAAAGTGTAAAGCTGTTTTGGCCCTTGCTATGGGCCGTACGCAATGCAATGTATGTCAGACAGGCAGCAGTTAAGATGTTAAACACCTGCTGAGTCAAACGCGGGAACATAAGCTACACTGACAGATCAACTTTTCTTTTTTTCTTATTTCAGGCTCAGGTCACATATAGCAAGTAAATAAACACGTCATCAAACATAAAAACCGAAGCAGCATTGGCCTCCTTTACATTTAAAGAGAAAAGTAAAATAATCACAAAGTAGCCTTTATTTAACCTGGGAAGTTTCACTGAGTGCATTGTTCTCTTTTTTTGGGAAACCCCAGCACAGTTACTCACATTCCCAACCTGAGCAGCTCTGCTTTTGCATTTGAAGGGTTAAATCTTATGTATTATAATAAAGGGAGATAGGAGATGGAAATAAAGGAGGGAGTGCGTTACTTTAACCTTTTATCTACTACGGTTACAGTAATTTCTGATAAGACAGAAATGGTTCGGTAACCAAGAGTTGCATTGAGCAAACACAGTCTCAACAAGTACAGTCAGGAAATAGCCAGCTGAAACACATGGCAAGGCCTTCTTTGTGGAAACTTAATCTTAAGAATACACTCATAATCATATAATTGCTGCTGTTATTACTGGCTAACATAAATTCTGTTTACTTGTCCCATGTTCTTTTTTCGATACCTCGTTATGAGCTTCGTATGCCATCTCGCTGAACACAATATTTTCACAAAAGTTATCAATGTCCACACAATATCCAGACCCCTGGACCCTGATTCCATTTCTGGCTCATCTGCAGTGTTAAAGCATGGTATTATTAACTTAAAAATCACCGAAAGCAAAAAATAAAAAAGAGATATAGTCTATATATGTTTTAATATATCATGAGCAGAAGGAATTTAGTAGTTTGAAGCTCATACTTGTGAAACTTTTTTTTCAGCAACTTGTCCACTTAAAGGGAAATGGTATTTGCCACTATTTGCCACTGTTTTGTTTCAGAGATGACTGTTTGAAGACGGTCTACACACCGCCCTTCTAATGTTGGAGCAGCCTCAACCTTTAGCTTTAGCATCTTCACAAAGCTAGCATTGTACTGGGCGTTCTTCAGTAAACAGGCAACTTTGAAGTATAGTGAACAAATTTAAACGTTTGTGTAACTGGTCACACAAACTGAAACGGAATCTACTGATCCAAGATTATTGCGTCCAGAAGTTGAAAAGGGTCAACTTGCTCTCGCAACCAAACACATTTTATCTGAGACGTCTAAGAAACAAAGAAAGTGTCGTGCTCTGAGAAATAGTGGTGGCTCAAATGTTCTTTGCAGTGCCTGAGGACATTAAAAGAAAACATAACAGATTTGGGGTGGGTAAAGATTTTTTAAATATTAAAATAAATCTTAAGAACTCTGATAGATTAGGCTACAATTGTCTTGTTTTAACCAGCACCTGGTAATATTGTGTTACAACCACCACTACTAAAATCTGAAATAAATGGAATACAAACGTGTAGCAAATACAGCAAAGGCTAAAAGTTCTGTGTGGAACCTCATCAAGAAAACAGCATTAAATAATGTCTAACCAGGTAAAGCTAAGCAAAGGATCCAACAGATGGTCCATTCACAGCAGATGTCAAGGACTAGCTTTGTCCCAAAATTTGATGTTAGTTGTGAAGAGCAAACAGCAGAACTCATGCCAAAGATTAAAGCTAAAGCTGTGATTCCCAGTTTTGTTGAGGGTTTTTGAAATTTGATGGAATATGGTGAATTTGACTACTGTCTCATCAAGAAAAACTATTGGCACAGCACTAATGAAACTGCAATACTGCATAAGTGGGCTGCACACTCAACGAGTTTTGAAAAGCTGTCTCAAACCACAGATTTATGGCCAGCGCTTGAAATGAAGTTGTGATGATCTGCAAACCAAAGACATGCCAGAGCAGCATACCCCTGAAAAACTTGCAAATATGTTTTTCTGTGGCTGCTGAATACTGTTAACTAAAGGAAAAAGCAAACATGACAATGCAACACGATGAACACCTGCCGGTAGTACGGGAGGTTGAGTTGTCAGAAAGGCTGGTCAAATCATTCTGAGGGGTCACAAATAGTATTTTATGCTTCAAATGTCAGTCCCTAAGAACAGCACAGAACATAGCTCTTGAGTCAAAAGACTAAAATGATATTATCATAATATCCCAACATAGGAACAGGTTCAGCGAGCACAAGAAACAAACTGGCTTTGTATTTTTTTCATGCCATCACAGCAAAGTTAAAAGACTGAAGAATGTTTTGAAAGATGAGACCTCGAAGGAAAAATGGAGAAATGATTGTACAAGTTGTCAAAGAACACATTTTGTGGTAGCTTTTATTTGTTAGCTACAGACATACAAGCAAGACAACAGCACTGAGTAGCAGCCACCAGGTTCTCACTTTTGAGGAGAAAACAGATAAATATTCAGATACTGCATCTTTATGTTTCAGAATATGCTGTCATATCTTATCTGGGCTGAATTTAGGTCAGCCCCTTTAAGCTATAGTCATTGTGACTGTATGTGTTAGCAAAAGTTATATCACACCATCATAACACACTTTTCATATTTGGACAGACTCTTGCTAAACAACACACCTGGACATTGGCACTGATAAACACTTAATTGTTAGTATTACCCAGCACTGGTTGTAAAATTAGCAACTATTTCCGTCCATAAAGGCGCATAAAGGAGGCTTAAATAGGAAGATCTATGAGGGGGGCAGTATACCTCCAAACATCAACTTTGAGAGGCAACTCTGGTCTCCTTAATTGAGATCCAGGCAAAAGCTATCCATGGACTTACAAGTTCAATGAATGAGTAAGTTGTTAACGAGACAAAAGCAAAATTGTTTCACTGCAAAGTTTGCTGTTGTGCACTGCCTGTAGACCAAAACAAAGTGTGTTATGAGCAAGGGGCAACCTTGGGCTTAGAAACTATGCGGAACATAATCAATTTTCCAGTTACTTATGATGCCCTTTGGATGAGTTATTGGATGTTGAATGAATGGTTTGCTAACAATTTAAAGTAAAAATACTTCTGATCATATACACAATGGCTCTGTCCGAAATCATTCACTCACTCCCTAATCCCTAACCCCCATATAGTGTTTCCCTATATAGTGCACTAGT
>JBBBVU010000019.1:6644563-6667240 GCA_037177055.1 Atherinosoma microstoma
GTGTGTGTGTGTGTGTGTGTGTGTGTGTGTGTGTGTGTGTGTGTGTGTGTGTGTGTGTGTGTGTGTGTGTGTTTTTACAGCATCTGCAAGACGTAGCTGTGTGTCTGTCTGAGGTGGAGTGACTGTCTAGTGATGCATCTGAAAAGCAGTTTTACACCTAACAAAGATACTGTAGTAAATGCAGTAAATACATTATATTGCATTTATACTGTAAACTCCATCTACAAAAAACTTTTTTTTTTTTAAAAAAAAGAGTCAATGGCCTGCCCAAGTCTTGTGGTGACATAATAAGCCTAAATAAATCAGTGGTTTGGGTGTTTTTTAGGCTTCGTGGACTTCCTCCCACAGTACAAATGAATGCATGTTTGGTTTAGTCTGTGATCGTGGCTTGACCGTAGAACGTGAGTATGATTGTGTCTGTGTTGGCCCTGCGATGAACTGGCAACTTGTTCAGGGTATACCCAGCTTCTCACCAGATGGTAGCTTGGCCAAAATCCAGCCCACCCCGCAACACTGTATTAGATTAAGCAGTTATAGAAAATGGATGGATTATCTTGACAGTTTTGCAAAATGCAAAAGAAGCTGTAAATAAATTGTGTGCAAAACCCTTCCTCAAGACACAAACACATTAAGGTACAAGTTTTTATATCTGTTTTATTCTAAGTTTTAGTATAGAGTTATCTTCATCGCTGCAGCTGATTTGAACAGTTCTGCAGTACCGCAGTGTTTTGACAACATGTGCACACACTTGTTTGCATGAACCACTGTTGTTTGTTCATAGAGCAGAGACATGCCTTTGATTTAAGTTATGGTTTGGCAGAACCACCGTGAGTTGGAGGGAAGGAAGAGGAGGAAGACCTGGAGAGAAAACCACAAACTGTGTTATCACACCCTGTAATTACAGCTTTAATACAACTAATCAGTCAACATGATGTGTGTTTGTTCACATTGTTTCTGCAGGCGAATCGACTACAAGCTGAAGAGGCAGGACAGCACCAAAACACTGCTTATAAAAAGTGAACAACTGCTGAGGATCGAGGAGCATGACTTTGCTATGAGACCAGGATTTGGAGGTTAGACACCCACGCACAGATTGAACACACACAGACACACATTCACAGTTTAACAGACAAAGGCTCTCCTCATCTCATCTCCGATCCCTGATGATTTAATCCACTCCCTCACCCATCGTCCACGAGAGAAAATCACTCCCGAACGCAGTGGTTTGATGATGGGCGGATGTGTCAATCCAAAAACCAACACTGACCCAGATTGCACCTTTGTGGGACATCATACATGTGCGTGTATGACAGTGAATGCATTTGGACCATACAGTAGGACTCGGTGAGATCACTCAAAGGTGATTGTGTGCTGCTGTGTTTGTTTCTGCAATGTAACGAGAGGGTCAGAGCGAGTTGAGTGTGTGAGTATTGTGTGAGTCGGGGGGATTCGTGTGCATTAATCTGGATTATATTCCAGGTCTGGAGCAGATGGAAGGGTGGGAAACAAACTGTCGTCTGCAATGAAGATCATCGCCGTGAACCATATTCAAGCACACATATTTGTACAAAATCTTTCAATGATTCTTCGACCTGTGGATTAAAATTATATCCGTGTAAGAGCTAAATGCTCTTGATTTATACATACACATGTACATATACATACTCTCTCTCTCTCTAAACTGAGAAGATTTAGGAAGTGTATCCACAGAATGCAAATGAAGTGTTGGCTTGGAGCCCCAGTTTAACATATAGCCAGTTCTATCCAGTTCTAAGTAGTGGATGTAGCCTGGAAAACTACAGTTTTAAGGGTTTAAGGCTATTTTCACTCAATTTATTAGTGTTTGCAACTGAGTCAATAAAAAATGTCATGTATTTTGGTATTAACAGAGTGTGTATGGAAAAAAAAAAAAATCTGTTTTCACTGTCAACTTTTCACACGGTGACGTTTGGTCGGGAGTCTGACCGAAGTGTGGCTTCTGAGTATAGCTACAAGGTTTATTGAGCTGGTATTACAATAGTTCTGATACATCCTCATGGAAACATGGAAAAATGTTTTCAAAACCTTTTTCAATTAAATGTGTGGCATTTTTCTCAATTTTACAACTTCATAGCTTTAGAATAGTTGTAGGCTGTGGTTTTGAAGCAAAACCAGCTCAAGCTAAAGGTAAGAGTAGAAAACAAAGGAGGAAGTGAGCAACAGTTTGAAGGTTTAAGCCCGAGTTTCCTGCTTTGGATTTTGTTGTGCAGCTTCCTCCTCTCATCCGACCTCTTTACATCATCTGATTTAGCTAATTGTTGATAACTTGGAACTGGAGAATGACATTTTCCTCCTGTCATTTATTATTGGTGCAGTCCGTTTGTCCTTCACTAACTTACGGCCACAGAAAAATTGAAGCAAGCCAGTGTTTATGAACGCTCTCTGTCATATTGACTGGTGTTTCCAAACACACTCTTGTTTGAATCTGCATTTATGAACCAGACTGGTGATATTAAGGCATTGGTTTGCAAGGTAAACTGCCCTGTGGTCCTCTGGTTCCTCATAGAACCAAACCAGAATTTGCTCCAGCACCAGTTCTACACCATTCAAAAAGAGGTATTTGTGATTGTTTAAAGTTCTGTTGCTTGAAATGTTGTCTTTCTCACACTGAGCCTTTTATTCCTAAATATTTTCAGATTCGGATTATATATTCTATTTCACACAATATTTGCATTTCAGTGATTTGCCCCCACATGTAAGGTCTTCTTTTACTCTTTTCCCAAACATTGAATGCTTTTTCTGGTAATTGTATCTCCTAATCAGTGTTAGGGAAAACAGAATTACATTTTGGGTAGATAGTAAGCCTTCACGCCACAGATCTGTAACAGTGTAGGCAGAAGTTGACATCCTTCTTCCTGTGTTTACTAAAATACTCTGGTCAAGAGAAGCTTTTAAATGTTTCTTCCACCAGGGCAAGAAGTGAGGTGGTGGTGTGGGATAGTTTCATAAACTAACAAGCGGAATTTTATTAAACTTGTGGGTGAGTTTGAGCATGGCCAAAGGAAGAGGCCTAAAAGCAAAAGGAGGGGATATATAGTCTTTAGTACCATTTTTTAAACTGGTATTTCCATGACATTTTTTTAACATTTTAAAGTGTTGTATTAAAAACTCTATCAGTCTTTCCCCAACCCTAACTAAATAGTTTTGGATTTTAAACCTAACCAAGTAATCTTGATTCCTAAATCTAACCAAACAGAGAAATGAAACAATAAGTGAAAATGAAGTAAAACAGTAAATGAAAAACAGAAGCTATGATATGGCCTTGAATTTGAGTCTCCTGGTTTTTTTTGGCTTCCATGCACCAAATCTATATCTAGAGTCTCATTCTAGATCTCTTAGATGTATTTCTATGTAACTGAATAAATGTGACCCAAACCGACATACAAGCAGCAATCACTACTTCTTATGTGAGTGGCAGCCATGTTGGATTTTGATATGAGGGCTGGCGAGGTTCCCTTTTAACTTCAAACATCAGTAATGTGACTTAAGGTGCTTTTCCAGGCGACTTTCCAAACAGGAAGCTTGGGAATTTTGACTTACGAATTTAAATGAAAATGCTGCTTGTGTGCTTTTACTAAAGCAGAGAGAGAACAAACTTTTCTCTATAGTGAGGGGGAAAGTAAACTGTCGACTGTCCTTTTTCAAACGTCCATATTTTCATCTGAAAAAAGGTAATTAACCTCAGACAATTCAGAAATGACATTTTTCATATTTCCCCCATTCCAGCCCACCAACCCCTACCATGCTGCCAATAGAACTTGGAACATGAATTAAATGATGTATGAAAATAAACTCAATGTGTGAAAGGGGAAGGACACACAAAACACTGCACTGAACGTATTACACAGAGTTTAATGGTAGTCTTAAAGAAAAGTAAATATTTAAAAAAGATACAGGTTGCTATACAAGACAATAGAGGCAGGCTGCTAACCTTCTGTAATTGTAACCAGCTCAATTTTTTGCTTTTAACCTAATTAATTTTGTGTGAGGGCTTCAAGTCTTTCAAAATAAGATAGTAAGGGGCCCATGTTTCATGGAAATTTTGGGTCGACCCTCTGATGAAATATTTGATTTTCTCTAACTTAAGAATTAGCATCAGGTCCTTTATCCAAGATGAAGCTTTGGGCAGATGTGCCGATTTCCACTCCAACAGGATCCTTCTCCGGGTAAGGAGGGTTGAAAAAGCTAACGCGTTTTTAATTATTTTGGTCATCGGTGCACAGTTCCCTGGTACCCCAAAGATTGCCATTTCAGCACTGGTTTGAATATCTTCGCTAAAAGCTTCAGATATAGTTTGTTACAGGACCAGAATATGGGCCACGTCGACCCATCGTCCCATGTTATCCATTCCTTGTTCGTCTGCGCAGTCTGCTCTGATCTTATTAAGTGTCACTCTATTGAATGATGTGATACAATTAAAAATATTTGGGATGAGATCCTTAGTGTGGAGGAGCTTGCAAAATTTTATCTATGCCTCTTTTTGGTGATAAATTGGGAAAAGTTGGACCGACGGCTCAAACAAACTGGTGAATTTGAAGATAGTCGAAAAGGTTAGAGCACTGTAAATTGAATTTGGTGGAGAGTAGACAGCATCAAATGTAGTAAAAGTTCCATCTATGTAGAAATCGCTGAAAATAAACCTGGCCTTTGCCACTGGGCAAAGACAGGGTCTAATTTGGTGGAAAGAAAGGCATGATTATCACAAATGGGACCATAAAGCAGGATTCTCACAGTTTGAAAATTTGCCTTAATTGTGACCCAATTATTACAATATGGCAGGAAGAGAGTTGTTTAGGAGAGAGGGTGGCTTCGAAGTAACCAGTGCAGGAAGTGATGATGATATACAGGCATAAATATACTATTACTGCCCAGTAATAGTATATCAAATTGGGCAGAGCCAGAGTAATAGTAAACTCTGTTGACTGTTGGTGGGAGCAGGATAGTGGACTCCACCCTGTCTTCTGAGTTTTTAAGAGGTTTTTATGTTTATCATTTGCACAGTGTCAAGAGGCTGCAAGGCATGAAAATGTAAACATGGGACCTTTGAAGTTTTTTAGCTGAAGACAATGCTGTTATTTTTCTGGTGATGACAGTTTCTTCCTTTTATTCTTCTAATTATCTGATTTATCTGTTCTGAGCTGTACTCTTCTTCCCTTTAAAACTTTGAGTACTTATTGTATTTTCATTTACATCTTTTTGTTTTTCGGTAAAAATGTATAACTGATCATTTTTAGTGTTTTTCTTTTAATGAAGTGAAACATAAAAATACTTTTTCAAATACTGGTTTAATTTCAATACCATCTAACCTACAAAATGAAATTGTTTGTCTTTGATCCCACAACACACACTCTGTCTTGTTACCATCTTGCCTCCCTCTGTCTCCTCTGCCCATATGGTTGGTTGGCGTCTCTGTGGTCCTGCCTGTCATCCAGGGTGGGACAACAAAAGCACCACTGTCTGCCCCACGGCTCTGTGGCATTTCCTTGCACTATAATTTCACATGGAGGAAAATCTCAGCATTTTTCTGTCTCAGATAAGCCTATAGCTTCTTGTTTGTGTGAGTGGACCCAAAAAGCTGAAGAATCAAAACCATCCCCTCCTCAGATACCTCAAGAGGCAGGCCACAGTCTAGAAATACTACATGTGACATTTCACTCTTGCACGTGTCTATAAACCTAAATTAAGCTGTACAAGATTTGATTTAAACGTCACTTCAGGCCACCTCAGACTCTCCACTCTGGTATTACACTTCACGATACCAGATTCAGGGTAACTAGCACCGTCTGCATGCTACTGGTGTCCTGCCAAAAGGTGGTGTATTTTGGCTGCAGCTCCCCACTAAGTGGCTTCATTTGACCCTCGTTTCAGGTGTCAGATGCCGTTTCTGAAGGACCGATTTATTACTGTTATTACAACCAGCATAAAGTGGAGGAAAATATTACTTATTATTGTGAATCTGATTGCAACAGAATTTGTCTTTTCTTCTGTTGTTCGAAATCCAACTCAAAAGAAGAAAATCACCTTCTAAAACAAAGTAAAACTAGAATCCACTATAAGCCCTCTGTGTATTTTCAGTGGGTGTGCGGTTAGGAGGGGCCAAAGGGTACGGATGTCCACATGCGGGAGGACGGTGGCATCCAAAGGTCATGCTAAATGCTAAAGGTTGACCCTTACATGCAGTTAAATAGGAGTTTCCTGCTGACTTATGTCACAATATAGAATGTGAAGTTCACCGAATAGCATGTTGAATTTTGGTTGTTTTTATTATCGCTGTGTTGGATGTCATGTAAGGATACCTTAACATGAAAGAGCCATGTTTTTAACTTCTTGCTGTGAAATTTAAAAATAAAAAGTCTCACTTCAATCCATTCTTATTTCACCAAATTAAATGAACATCTGGTCCCACTGCAAGTAAAAATGAGAGAAAATATTTTTGACAAATGGAATGGATAAAATGTGTTGCCTATGACTCACTAAGATGACTTGAATGCACATTTTTGGGGGGGAAGTTCTGTGGTTTGTTTACTTTAGGAGGAAATCAGATTTCAGCTCACTGACTTCCCAATTATCAAATCTTACTCTGCTTACGGAGGTGTAAGGGGTATTCCGTGGATCTTTTCATTTAAACTCACACAATGTGCATCCATTTGGTCCAGAAACTTTGCTCTGTTGGCAGCCCTGTATCACAGCAAAATGTGAAACAGTCACAAAACATCAAATTGTCCATCACAGGTTAAACAGCCAATGAAATTGCAAAGAATACAGACTGATTCCTAAAATGACATTTCAAAATTCCTTTAAAACACCAGTGTTTCAACACGACACCTGACTTCAGCCTTTTAGCTTGACAGCCATGTGTATAGGCCCACCATCTGACCCCACTAACCTCCAACTCTGGACTTTATCTAGATTGACAGGACTGATTATCCTAAATGATGAAACAGCCATTTTATGATGACTTTTTCCTCAAAATGCAATGCAGTCCTTTATGTCATTTTTATGTCATTCTTTGTTGACATCACTCATTAAGTACATTTTTGGTGACTGATGTTTTCCTGTGAGACTGGGTTGGATGGGCTGGAATCTGAGCAGACCGGCAGACCGGGTCAATGTTTGCATCAACTGTATGTTTATCCTCGGCAGTGCAATTCATTTTTCCATGGTGGGCTCAACTTTCATTTTCCTTCCCGGCTCCAATCTCTTACCAGCTTCATCAAATGTGACCATGCTGACCAAGTTTTTTGCCAAACAGATCAGCATGTAACCAGGCAATACACTTTGTTCAAAATTATTATGCATTAAGGATTATTTCTTATCCAACCCAGTCATAGGAGATGATATATTTTCTTTATCCTATGAAGATTTAATCAGCTCAGTTGTTCTTCCAACCACAAAAACGGGTGAAAGCACAACTATAGCTAGAAGTCACTGAAAAAACTTGAAAAAGTGGGCAGGGATTCAGAGGGAAAAAATGCTTCCAAATTGTACAGTCAAACTTCCAGAAAGGTTAATTGTGATGTAAATGAAATATGAGGAGCTATAAGAAAACCACTTACAAAGGGTTTTAAAGGTTTCATAAACATGGATGAGTGGGTGTAGACAGGAAATCCAAAGACATTTCAGTTTCCAGAACAGGGTTCAGTATTTCAGTCAAAGTTGTCAGAGTCATGTTAGACACCAACGTTTTAACATTTATGATGTCCAAAAGCTGCCAAGAATTTCACCTCTATTCTTTAATACCTCTCACTTTCTTACCGCTTTTAATAATAAAAATGGAAGGTTGAATCATGAAGTGGTAACGGAGGCTCCATGAGACATCCTCCATTCTTCAAGGGAAGTAGGATTTCCCATTTTTCTGGGTCTAAATGATGAAAATCTGAATGAAAATAAAAAAATTAGCCATGTGGTCCAGCTATGGATTAGCTCCATTAGGTCAACATGTCAACTGTAATAATCACTGGCACATTTGACATATATTATCATTCTGCTGAGCACAGTGGTTTCTCAGCAGATACATGCTATAGTTGATCACTGTGTAAACCATTATGCTGAAAGATTGTTCCCAAGTCATTCAAGCAAGATCAACTCTCTAGCTACTTCTGCCTCCTGTTGTAAGGCCTCTTCTTATTAAGACATGTCCAATACACCTCTGGGAGGCATCTTTAAGGCACCAGATGCCCAAACCGCCTCAACTGGCTTCTTTTGATTAGAAGGAGCAGCGACTGTGCTCTAAGTTCCTCCTGAATAACTGATCTCCTCACCATAAGCCTAAGACTAAGCCCAGCCACCCATCTGAGGAAACTCATTTCCACCTCTTGTACTTCCAGTGTCATTATTTTGGTCACAACCCACAGTTCATAACCCTTGGTGAGGGTCGGAGTGTAAGTGGTGAATTGAAAGCTTTGCCTTTTAGCTCAGCATTCTTCTCCACAAAGGACAAATACTGTTTTTCGCACCACTTTAAAAGCCACCCTAATCCACTCATCAGTCTCCTGGTCCAGTCCACCATAGTGCAGGCCTCTGCTCAATGAAGCCAGTAGAATCATGTCATCTGCAAAATGCCGACCAACCTTTGCTGGACAATGTGCTCAGTAAATAAAGCTGTGTGTTGCATAACTTCTTTTTTATACAGTCAGTTTGGATACTTTTGATTTGATTTGGTCTTAAACTGGGTTGAAAAGTGCAGGATTTTTTTTCTGTAAGGCTACATTAAAGCAACACAGAAAAGATTTGATGCCATTTTACATTTCTGGAAAGCAGAAATAGATGGTATGTCTACATTACATACATTAACTTTTTAAATGCACAGGCACAGTGTTTACATTCCTTATTTCATGGAATAGTATTTCTCCCTTACCCTAACCCAGCATTTTATGTCCAAACTTTAATCAAGTACATGTGAGAGTAAACCCTTCAAGCTTTTTTAACCTTAGAACTCTTGCAAGGGTAAAACCTCTTTAGAGGATTTCATGAGGGTCATTCATGCTTTCATCTTTTCACATCTGGACTATTGCATTACCCTTTACCAGGGCGTAAAAAAGTCCAGCTTCGATCGCCTCCATCTGGTCCAGAATGCAGCCACTCGGCTTTTAACAGGTAAACGCAAATTTGATCATATTACTCTAAACCTTGCCTCCCTGTATTGGCTCCCTGTCAGGCTGAGGGTTGAGTTTAAGATTTTATTATTAGTTTTTAAATCACTACATAGTTTGGCCCCTTAATATTTGACTGGTCTTTTGTGTCCTTATGTGCCATAGTGATCACTGAGGTCTTCTGACCAGGGACTCCAAGATTCAAGATGAACCTTAGGAGCTGTCGTTCTATTGCTGTTCTCCCTCCTAAACCATGGAACAGCCTTCCCTCTCATATCAGGGCTGCCCCTAGTGTGCACGCTTTTAAAAGCCGGCTTAAAACACACTTCTTCTTACTGGTGTTTCAAGATTATTTCCAGATTGTTTTTAATAGTTGGGTCTGTGTTTGTGGTCATTTTATGTTCTGTTGGTGTACCTCTAGCCATTACTCTGGTATTATCATGGTTCTGTGTGTACTTTTTGTGTTTTTATATGTTTAACTCTCCCAATTTTAAGTTTTATTATGTTTTATCTTGTAAAGCACTCTGGCAAGCCTCCAATTTTTAGATGTATTTTTTATAGATGAAGTTGACTTGACTTTTTTTAAAAAAACAGAACAAATTTGTGCTGGAGTCAAACAAACCTACTAATGATGGCACAGATGTTTGAAGATTACCTTGAAGTTGTTTGTGAATGTGATCAAGAGGTTACAAAAAGAGATGTAACCTAGTGTGGCAGGATGAAATCTCCTCCTTGTTTCCCTTCATCTGTGAAAGATGCACCGGTGTGGCTGTCATTGCACAGTGTGGCCCTGCAATATTTGAGCAGGTGTCTCCTCTTTCAGTGTGTTTTTGTCCCTGGCTCAATCCTGATCTCCTACTGGTGAGGTGGACTGCAGCATTGTGGCTCCTGTGTGCCTTGTATTGGCTTCTCTGTCGATTTCGTACCATAAATTGAGCTTTTGGATCCTTGAATTGAGCTTTGGTTGGGTGAAGCCTCATGAAGCTCTGAAGCTTTCCTACTAATTGTGCCAAAAAAGGTTCGAAGCATACAGGTTTTAATCAAACTAAAAACAGGGACATCTGGTGGCCAACTAAATGTCATAGCAACCTCTCGAGCGCAACTGAAGCTCGGACAGTTTTGTTAGCAATACAAGTTTAGAAAAGACTGTCCCGATGTTTTGGTCATTTATACAAATTAATGATTGCATCATCATTAGTACAATCAAGTTATTGGTTAAAATGTGTAAGACATTTGTTTAAAAAGGATCTAATATACAGACACACTCAGCCACGTGGCAATGGTGTTTTGATATAAGCTCTGACAGTGTTTTGAATCACCCTGCTTCAGGAAGAGTGATGCAAGCTCTGAAGCCTCAGTATCTTTTACCCATCACTGGTTTGTGTGTGCAGGCATTGAGACACTTCATTTCTGTGCTTTATAGCAGGCTATGTGTTTGTTTGCTGTGGCATTTAGGCCAGAATGTGTTTATAGCTTCACCTTTTGAGGTATGTTGCCTCCGAACTTTCATGCTGTGTTAAACTGCCTTGCCAACAACTGTAAGCTCATTGGGTTTTTAGCAGTGAGAATGTGGCTCACTGCTTCCTCTTCCTCCTCTGTGTGGGACAGCTATGCCTCAGCCTCCAGGTATGTACAGCCCGTTCCTAAGAATTTTTTTTTTTTTTTAATGCTTTTACAACTATTTAAATTTGGTTTTGGTTTCTTGTTTTAGTTTCTTTTGTTTTCTAGGCTTGTTAAACAACAGCGCTTGCGGTCCCAGCTGCTGTTGTCTTGTCTGTGTACATCTTTTCTTTGGTTGAGTGTCTCCACATGTGGTTGCTGTGGGTGTTGATCCCTGTCTGGTACTTATCCTCACACTACGAGCAGGATCTGAGGACCTACCTACGGCTCAGTACTAATATTCTGGCTTGGTGACCACTTTGTATTTTGGTTTGTTGTGTTCTTTAACACTTTGCATGTTTGTTTTGTTTTAGCCAGAGCAGGACTTGTGCTGTGGTTGTCTTATTTTATTAATGACTCCCCTGTTCATTTAGCTGTGGTTAAAGGGGTTGTCTTTTTAGTTTTTGGGTGGTGGCCTGCACTCAAATTTATTTATTCACTTTTCTTTTTATGGTATGAGAGTTCTGGGAGAGCACTGGGTGGTGCTTTAGTTTAGTGCTCCATCCCATGCGAGTTTAACCACTGATCCCAGCTAACTTGGACCATGGACAGTGTTGAAAGCAGAACACTGCAACCATACAGCATACTGTAAGAGGTCATTTGCTCCTACAAAATAGGTTTTTCCTGCTTTAGCTGTGATTACTTCTGTTTGATGAATCATACAATTCATCGGTGAAGAATTAGATATGGACGGTAGGGATGTGTCCTTACCACTGTCCAACAAGTCCTGACTTGTCCCTACTATTTTCTGTCACACAAAAAGATTGGTGGTCTTTTAGTGCTTTCAGGCAAGCCCCAGCGATGGGAGGTGGTACTCGGTCCGTCAACTTGTTTTTTGGTTGTGGCTGCTGCAGGGCTGAATTCTGTATCCCTGTTGCCTGGTTTGCTGGTCACTGAGCCATCACGCTGTCCAGCAGCTCGAAAGATGGTCATGTAACACCACGTCCAGCACCATTGTATAGCTCCGGTTGCTGTATTCCTTCTTCAATTTCTTAAAGACCCATACCTTAACTTTTCGACCTTTAAACTCTGCGTTCCGGACTTTCCTTTCAAATCTAAAGAGAAAGTGTGTCCAAACTATTGACTGGTAGTGTATGTTAAATCAAATGACTATAAAATTTTTCAGGATGTGGCAGGAGTAAAGAGAAATAGTGGTTTAATACAGCAGGAGCTCACTGGCTTGAAATAGAAAAAGGTTTTCACTAATATATGTCTTTGTATGATTCAATTGCTTAAAAAGTCAGCGCAGTATTTGAACCCTGTTATTTAACTCTATAAAGCCAAATGTATCATTTTTTAAATACATATTTTATTTTCATATTTAAAAGAAAATAATAAATTAAATTTATTTTTAATTAAACGTATCAAATTTGATACACAGTTTCTGAGACATTTCGCAGCACTTTATGCTAAAAAACTTTGCTCAAAATCCTGCAGTATAAAATATGATACTTGTCTTCTGCCCCCAATGGATACCAGGAAGCATAAGACTACACAAAAATTATTTTGACATGTCACACGATACCAAAATTATTATTTTTTTAAAAGTTAATTTTTTTCCACATTTTGTTAAAGGGCCAAATAAAGAGTTCAGATTAGAAAAATTTGAATTTTCTTCCCAGTTTTTCTTGGGTTAGGCTTTAAAGGGTTAAATCTAAAGCCAGCATATTATGCTCCACACCTAACTCTTAAAACCTCCAAGCAACTATTTTACAATTCTTAAATGTCACTTTGAATGTGCCCCCATTATCTAATACTGGAAGAACCTGCTGTATGTGTGTAGAAAGTTGTACCTAACCTGTTCTTGTGCCTGTGTGTCTATAAAACTCCCTTCTCGTGGCTTAAACATATTCTTACTTGGTATTGTGTGGGAAAAGCAGGAAAGAGAAGGGAGTGAGTGACCTGGTCTTTAGCTTTTCTCAGCAATGGCTGTTGTTGTCAGGGCTACAGGAGAGTTGTGTCTGCACTGCTGGTGGTTTTTACGAGTCACACAGGGGAAAAAAACTGAGCTGCAGCAGGAGCTTTATGGGCCTGGCTGTCAGATGAACTTCATTAAATAAAGTGTTTAGTGAGCTGCTGGCCTACTAACATTCACTCTCTGCCCTGTGCTCACACAAAATGCACAGACAGCTCAGAGTATTTTCCTCTTGCCATCCCTGACGGTGGAAGCAGGAATTTAAGCTGGTAAACCATGTTCAGACAGAGGACACAAAAAGCGTTTGGGTGCACTCAGCCAGCGAGACAGGATTTTGGTGATTTACAGGTCAAAATCAAAGAAGTGTGTCCACTTTCTTTTTGTTGGGTTTTATTTCAATTAAGGAAACATACTGAGTTAACTTGTTCAACACTGTTCTGAGAGTCTTATCTTTGTTTGTATCCATCAAGCGACCAAAACAGCTCACAGTCAACTATGAAAACAAAATAACTTATTCCCAGCAAGAAAAACTTTGATGGCATAACCAACATACATACGTAGGTCTTTCTTGTATGAATCTTTGTCACTTCCTCAGTGGATTAGTCAGTAATGTTAGAATGAACTTTTGTAGGAATAGAAATTAAATCCCTATGAAGACTAAAATAGAGGTTGGGTTGGATCCCTTTTTATCTTCAGAACTGCCTTCATTCTCATAGATTCAACAGGGTGTTGGAAACATTCCTTGGAAATTTTGGTCCATATTGACATGATGCAGATTTTTTGGCTGCCCATCCGCGATGAGAATCTCCCGTTCCACCACATCCATCTATTGGATTAAGATCTGGTGACTGTGGAGGCCATTGGAGTACAGTGAACTCAGTCATGTTCAAGAAACCAGTTAGAGATGATTTGAGCTTTGTGACATGGTGCATTATCCTGCTGAAAGTAGCCGTCGTAAGGTGGATATGATGCACTGTGGACAATAAGGGATGGATATTGGTAAGTAACAATACTCAGGTAGGCTGCAGTATTTAAACCATGCTGTTCATCAAGCAGGCATTTTTATGTATCAGTTGCTGCTCTCTTATTTGGATCATTCTCAGTCAACCTAAGAGATGGTTTCTAAAATACTCCGATTAGGCCATCTGGCATCAACAACCATTCAAAGCCACCCTTCTTTCCCATTTTGATGCTTGGCTTATTTTTTTGCAGAACAAAATTTTGCATGCTTTCTGCTGCCTGGTTGCACATGCTTCACTGTGATGACGCTGCACAGAAACACATCCTTTTAGATCTTTGCCTTCCTTTAGAGCTGCATACAATCAACAGGTGTGCCACTATGATTTTAACTTCCAAAAAGTTAATGTATCTCACTCTCTGAGAGGTTTGTTGCTGATACAAGACACCTGTGGTTTTGATTGTGAACTATCACCTCAGATGATGTTGGTGATGTCAAATTTTGCCACTGTTTTTACAACAAAAATTAGTAGCCTACTTCTGGTGTTTCTGGTTACCAAAATATTACTGAAACTGCATGTCACAGTTTCCTTCATTTCCCTCCCTCAGAGAACATGGGTTACATGCATAACCTCCAGGTTATATAGATGCTAACACCAAGGCAACTATGAATGCAACTTTAGCTACTTACAACTTTTGATTAAGCTGAACTGCTTCTTCTACTCTCTACTATCAGTATTTCTGATTCTGTTATCACCACGGGTTTGATCTGCTCGAATAGAAAGGACACAGAGTTTTCAGATGCTCTTATGTGTGTGTAATATTATATTCACAAAGTTTTTTTTTCACAAATAATCAAAAGCTAAACTCTAACATTGCCTCGATATTCACTTTTGATTCACATTAATCCTGTTTAAATGCAAGCAAACCACTAAAAATGAGTCAGACAGCGAGTGATTAATCAAACTGGTTCGAACTTCTTTTCTTGAAGGGTTTATGAGTTTTAGAGTCATAAAATGATTGTTGATGCTTGCGGTGGAAGCAAGGATGATCATCTGAGGCCACAGAGGAGATTAAATCCTAAAATTAGCTGAGTAGATTTACAGACAAGAACAAGACCACCAAACATTTCCTAAAGTTGGCTGTGGGACAGACAAACATCCTGGAAAAGCAAACATTGTCAGATCCTGATTGCTTTGTGGGAGAGAAGCAGCAGAGAGCGTAACCATGATTGATAGCTTCTTTTTTGGGGATGGGGATTTGTGCTGTTAAGCTATTTCTGCTCTGTTTGTGGGCACAAATCAGGTTATACACGCTTAATCTGCTAATGAGGTGGACAGAGGAGGGCAGATGTTGATGGCTGTGGTAAGCTCATGGTGAAGACAAATAGTCTCACAAACCTAAATGAGATTTGCAGGCCAGAACAGAAGATGCGATTTTTTAATTTCTTTTTTAAAGTAGATGATTGAGTGCCTGATTTTCTCTTCAATTAGTTTTGGACCAGTTTTATCTAAATTGTTACAAATAGCATGCAAAGGTTTGGAAATATATGTTGTGTAAATAAAGATGAGAGTGAAGAATCTTTATAAGAGAAATAAGTCACTCTTCCTTAAATGAAATGATGCTTAAAAGCTTCTTCATCAGATGATAAACTCAATGAGCTCAGTTTGTCATGCAATTATTATTTGACAGGTAATGTTTAGGGAACAGGGAGAACTTTCAGAGACGACTGCGTAAGGTCTCGCTGGAAATACTAATCGAAAATTCCGTCAGGAGGATTAATGAGCGATGCATTCGGGAAAGGACTCCTGCTAAGGATATAATGAAAACTGATGTTTCTGCACAAAATGTTTTTGTTTGTTTGAAGATAAAAGATATTGGTGGCTGGTATGATTGGGGTTTTGGCTTGTATTGAGCTTGGTGATGAAAATTTGGTCTGTTGGTAACAGAAATACTCATCATCTGTGTCTTTGTTTGTCATTGCAAATACTTTTCTCAAAGTTTTGCACATGACATGTTAAAAAATGAAAAAAATAATTCTCCTTCTCCATTGATCCTCATTACAATTACACCTCAGGTTGTCAAGCCAATGGTATTTTAGCATGAACAGACAACCTTAGTTAAACAAAAAAATGAAACTTTCACTTTTTCTTAATCTTAGACATCTTCTGAAACCATTTTCTAAAAAAATCTGGGGTGAGAAAAAAACAATGTTGCATCATTTTAATAAATATTGGACCAAGTCTTTGTTTGTAGAGTCCTTGTTGTTTGAGTTATTTACTGCAACACTAACTGCATCATCATTTCAGGTGCAGCTATCCCTGTGGGCATCGATGTGCAGGTGGAGAGCATTGACAGCATCTCAGAGGTCAACATGGTGAGTTTCATTCCTGCATGAACTTCAAGCATGACTCAGTTTACCATCCAAAGGTAATAAACCTCTGCAGAATCTCCTGTGTGCGCACAAAATACATGAACTCAGCTACCTGTCTGCTGGTGAAGGCTAGAAAGAGAGCTCATAATACACCAGTTTTTAAATCTCTGCATTGGCTTCCTGTGTGCTTCCAAATTGATTTTAAGATACTTTTATTAATTTTAAAAGCTCTCAAAGGTTTTAGTCCTAAGTATTTATTAGGAAAAAACCTATATGAATAAAGATTGGTTGATTGATATATAAACATAATTTAATATAATATCTGTTGGGATGTATCTGGAAAACAGCAAATTTGAGACCATTTTCATGATTTCTGGTTTTATATCAACATTTACACAACTATGCCAGTATAATGGGCAGTGAAATGCTTATACATCCATCTGACTGTGCACAAATAAAGAGAGAAAAAGAAAATAGAGCCACTTTGTCCAAGAGTAAAACCCAAACACACACAGGGTAATTATAGGGAAGGTGCGGGAGTGATGAATGAAACAGCTAATAAACCTGAATGTGATGTTTGGACAAGTGTGTATTGAAATGTGAAACAAGTTGCTTAATACTCATAAATAATGACTGAATCCTTCAAATGCAGCTCTCAAAGTAATCAGTTTGCAAAGTTTGAAAACTAAAGTTAGTCAACTTGAACCTTGGTTTTGTTATTGAATAAAGTTTATCCCAGCCCCATGTGTAAATCTCAGCATTTAGAAACTAATTTGAATGACTTGCAGTAAAAATCAGGAGTTTTTGCACCCAGGACTGCACCTTTAGATTAAATCTAAAGTTTTTAGAGCTGACTTTAATTTCTAAGTAAATTATTCTCAGTTTCTTTTAGACTAAATGTGTGACAAATACATTTACAGAGAATGTAGACTGTTCCCATGCAACCTGTTTCTTTTTTTTTTTTTTTTACATTTTCCTGGAAAAATGAATTTATTGCAGTGATAAATTGATGATCTGATGTCACTTCCTGTTGCTTCTCTTTGTCTGGTTTGTGACCCCTCAAGTAGCAGCTTTGAACTGAGCCCACTACTTGTTTACATGTTCCTCCAACCAGGAGATATAAATGGTTTTGTCATGCCAGCCTGAGTTCAGACTCCAGTCATGTCTCCATGCACACTGCAGAAAACAACATCTGAGAACAGATTCCTTTCAACCACCAAATCTCCTGAAATAAATACAAGCATGCTTATAGAACGGCAGCTTGACAGTTTACCTCTGGAATTACTTTACATTCTTGGTATGCATTTGTTTACCAGAAACATACATTCACACAATATTTGATTTATTCATATTTCATTCATTTCTGAGCAGTAATATGTAATCAAAAAAAGTGTCTAAACAGAAAAACCAGGATAAAGGAACAGCAATGATTCACAAACAAATAACTATGAAGATGTGGTTTTGTTGCAAACTTATAATAAAAGTCAGTTCAGTACAAAAATGAAAGCTGAGTATCATCCTGTTTGTGCTGCATGCGTCTGCGTGGTGCAGGACTTCACCATGACTCTGTACCTGCGACACTACTGGAAGGACGAACGGCTAGCGTTTCCATCTCAAAGCAACCTGAGCCGGACGTTTGATTCTCGACTAGTGAAGAAGATCTGGGTTCCTGACGTCTTCTTTGTCCATTCCAAACGCTCCTTCATCCACGACACCACCATGGAGAACATCATGCTGCGTGTTTACCCCGACGGAAACATCCTCTACAGCGTCAGGTACAGACAGGCTTGGGAGAAGGCAAAATGCGAACTGATACATATGGCAGGGAGCATGATGACTTCCTCTAAAGCTTGATAAACATATCTAGTCTTATTATATTATTATAATCTGGTAATTATAATAATAAATGGTAAATGGTTACCTTACTACCAAAAACTATATTAATTATAGATCGATTCATTATTGATTGATTTATTTTTTACTAGAAATTACTGTGATTTTTTTTACATTAAAACTTCAGAAAACAATGAGAAATTCTCCCATCACCTTTGACCAGACCCAAAAGTTAGAGCAGATAAAACCCATTTCAAATTGGTTAAAGTATTTAAATACAAAAGTAGTCTATTGAAATCGTAACATACGCTTAAACAACCCCAATACCAAAAAAGTTAAGATGCTTTTTAAAATGTGAATAAAATCCGTATTGCAATGATTTGCAAATCTTATGAACCCATATTTGATTCCCAACAGAAGATAACAACATATCAAATGTTGAAATTGACACGTTTTACATTATATTTTATAGAAAATATTAGGGTTTTAGATTTTTTTTTGTTTGTTTCATGTTGCAACAGATTTTTTTCTATTAAGATCTGGACTGCTGGCTAGTTCAACACCTTGACTCTTTTCCTGAGAAGCCATGCTGTTCTCCTGGATGCAGTATGTGGTTTAGCATTGTCTTCTGAAATATGCAAGGCCTTTCCTGAAAGAGACATCTGGAAGGGAGCAGCTGCTCTAAAACCTCCATGTACTTTTCAGCATTAGTGCCTTCACAAATATGTAAACTGCCCATGCCATATGCATTAATGCAACCCCCGCTATACCATCAGAGATGCAGGCTTTTGAAATGATCACCGATAACAAACTAGATGGTCTGCCTCTCTGAAATGCTCCTTTTATACCAATTATCTGTCATGTCACCAACCTGTTGCCACTCAACCTAATGTCCCTCAAGTTGTGTTTTATTCATGTAAATTACTTTTCCAACCTTTTTTTGCCCTTTTCAACTTTTGGAGATGTGTTGCTGCCATCAAATTCACAATTAGCTAATATTTTCCATGAAACGGTTTAATGTTTCAGCTTTAATACTGAACATGTTCTTTATGTTCTCTTCAGAATAAAATATGGGTTTATGAGATTTACAAATTGTTGCTTTCTGGCTGCTATTTTTTATATTTTACATAGCATTTTAACTCTTTTTGGGTTGGATTATATTTTTATATTAGAAAAAATGACTTTTACCCATCTAAATCTATCAAGAGAAATAAAATAAAGATATCACTTTTTGTATATTAGCCAGTATTTCTTAAAGCGAGGGGTTCAATTCGCGTAACTTGATTTTTTTCCCACATGGACTTATCAATTACATCAATTGAAATCGATGTGCCTTGTCATCAGTCGAACTTTACTTCCAACGTCGCGTTATTTCGATTTTAATTTACCGATTTTTCAACTGCGTTGTTTACGAACGACAAGCGGGCACCGCACAGTAAACATTACAGGAATCTTTGTTCCGAAAATATAGAAAATAGCGATTTTGTTTTACTTATTTCTAGGTGCTAAGGTCTTGTAATTTTACAAGTATGTAGCATCTGGGCCATACTTTAATTTGAAATACTGAGATTTTGTTGGGTCCCTCGCTTTAACCCCTTGTGTGGTGTTCTTTTAGTTATTGATCCCGTGTTTGTTGCTGTGGTGAACCTGCTTTCGGGCTTTTTTATTCAACACAATCAAAACAATTTCTGTTGAAATACTCAATAGATGTTAACTTCATCCCAACAACAAGCAATATAAACAGCATACAAGGTTAATATTTGCCCTTTACCCTTTGTTGGATCACATTTGTTGACTAAAGTCATCCCCTTAAATTTGCTCATCACAAATTAATTTGTTTTTTAATGTCAAAAACTATATTTGATACTCTTCATGCTCTGCTTGTTAGACTGAAAACTGACAATAACATAAAGCTCCAAAGCCATGCAAAACATCTCAGTGTTTACTTTATTTAGCTTCCCTTTGCTTTGCCTTTTGCTCCAGAGAACTGCTTATGTGGGGCCAAAACAGGTGGCCCAAAGTGAACCACCAGAGGAAGAGGGCAAAAAAAAAAAAAATGCAATTTACAGTTTCTCTTGGTAACAACATGGAAAGTCCTGCTGGGATGTGATTAAAGTTTTCTGCAGTGTTGCAATAAGTGTAGTGAAAGCTGTCTAAACGTGTGTTTCAGGGTCACCGTGACCGCTCTCTGCTCGATGGACTTCAGTAGCTTTCCTCTGGACACACAGAATTGCTCACTGGAGCTGGAAAGCTGTGAGAACACAGACACAAAAATACAATACTGACATTTTCATGTGTTCAAATCATGATATAAACCAGAAGTCTTTGTTTCTTTTCCTCCCCTGGTCTCCCTCTCTCTGCAGATGCTTATAATGAAAACGACCTGATGCTCTACTGGAAGAACGGGAACGACTCTCTGAGGACAGATGAGATTGTCTTGTCTCAGTTCTTCATTGAGCATTTCCACGCCTCCAGTGGCCTGGCTTTCTACAGCAGCACCGGTGTGTGTGTTTGCAGTGGTATTACTCATGTTGTGGAGACTAAAAACTGTGAGGGCCACCTCATATCATTTATCAGGTTTATGATACAGACATGATTTAAGGCTAGGGTCAGAGTACATTTCCAGGAGATTAATGTAAGTCAATGAAAAAGCCTGAGGAGAGACAGAAATATCACTGTGTGCGAGTGAGCATGGGTTTTGAACCATTATGTCAAAGCAATAGCTACTTTCTTTTCTTTAGTTCACATGAAACAGGAAGTACGCCCATTAATTTAAATGTCATCTGCTCCTCACCAGGTCTTAAACTTAGGTTATTTCTACAGAAGGTGGCTAAACAAGCTATTCAGTCATGAAGTAAATTTAGTTTGTTCCACTCTGCATCTACAGAAAATTAAATGATTGACAGGTTAACAGCCTGTGCTAAGTCATTAGCGACTTCTGTCAAACACCGTTTACAATGTAAAGAAATGACCCTAAAGCATTGACCATGTTGAAGATTGGACCAAATATCATTTAAGTGATTAATTACTAGCTTATTTACAAGCACCTCATCCACTGGAAGCCTGTAGGGTAAAGCTACACAATATGGCGGATGTCCTTACAGGAGGGATCGGATAAGTAGTAACTCATAGGTTGGAGGGTGGGTTTGAGAAGGAAATAAAACTAGAATTTAGTAAGTATTGATAAAAAATGGGCTATATTTATCAGCCAAAAGTGTGATGATACGCATTTTTAAACACTTTCTTACATTTTTATTTTCTTGTTTTAACACAAAAAAGTCCCCTCCATAAAGTAATGATTTTCTTATTTAAGAGTGGAAAAACTGAACAGCTCTGTACAGGGCCATGGAATCATCAGGATGAACTTAAACACCGACCTTGTCACCAAACATCTGTGTTAGACTTTGCTCATAGTCTACTAATACTCAAATCCACGTTGGCAGGTTTTAGAAACACTGAAAACCAAAGGAATGGAGCAGGTTATTGTACTCTGTGATGGAAACTGTTTGAGTGTCTTCCTCTATCTTTCTGTCAGGTTGGTACAACCGTCTCTTCATAAACTTCATTCTGCGGCGGCACATCTTCTTCTTCATGCTGCAGACGTACTTCCCCACGATGCTAATGGTCGTCCTCTCGTGGGTTTCATTCTGGATTGACAGGAGGGCTGTTCCTGCTCGAGTGTCTCTGGGTAACAATCAAAGTCCTATCCAATATTTCACTCTCCAAAACCACGCTGTTGAAGCAACCCGACTGCTGCTTGAACCAGGCCCACCAGGAGAAAAACTGAAACTCAAACATTTTGTTGGGTTTAAAGCAAAAACTAGATTGTGGATGTTACATTGCTTTACCTTTGCATCAAACAGTTTTCTGCTTCCTCAAATATTATGTTGCGACGTGGTCCCTGGAACAATTCTGCACACGCAGAGATAAAGATGTACCTTGACTGGGTGTTGTGGTAGAAAAATGGCACCCAGTTGTTGGTAGAGGCCATGTATTTCTCTCTCCTGGACTACAGCAGTGGTGATCATGACACTGTGATGTTTCTACAGATAATCCAGAAAGCAGCAGTGTATTATGGTGTTTGATCATCCAAAAAGGACACATGACTGACAGATTGCCACTCACTGGAATGTCACTGCCTACCCAGGACTGCCTGAATAAAATTCAAGTCACCAATGCTGCCCTCAAAATGAAAATGGGGTCTGCAGCCAGAAGGCAGCTATTTAAGCCCAATCATACATGATTATGCTCCTTACCAACCAGAATTTCCCTCAGAAATGTCATCTGGTATGACCATCCTTATGGACCACGCAGTTTCAGTCCAGATTTTTCATTTGTGGTTCCATGATTTTTGGAATGAGCCACCAAATGCTATCAGAGTAGTGGTATCTCTCTCTACCTTTAAAGAATCTTCTTATGACTTATCTCTTCAGAGAAAACCTCTTTCCCAAACACCCCTGAGGCATGTTGAAAATATTTTCAAAGACTTTCCATCTGTGTTGCTCTCAAGCTGAGAGGAGGAATGTGGGTATTTTTTCAAAAGGGCCATCATATACCTATCAATGCACAGCCATCAGAAATAAAGTTACAAAGTAGAGGCTGAAGGTTAAACTCAAAAGTCTGTAATAAAGTAGCCCTGATCTCTACAGTATTCTGATTTTGAACGGCCAGCCTGTCCCCACCAACCTTCATGTCTCATTCATCCCATGTCATTATGAAGAAAGGATCCACTACATTGTGTGTGTGTGTGTGTGTGTGTGTGTGTGTGTGTGTGTGTGTGTGTGTGTGTGTGTGTGTGTGTGTGTGTG